>RCUC01152786.1:0-45630 GCA_003697995.1 Taxidea taxus jeffersonii | reverse complement strand
GTTCTGGAGGTGGATGGTGGTGACAGGCGCACATCATGTGAATGTACTGAATGTCACTGAAGTGTACATTTAAAAATGGTATACTTTGTGTCATGTATATTTTACCACACACAAAAACTTGTAAAAAATCACTAAGGGAGGTTATATGGAAAAGGAAAAATGAATGTTTAAAAAAAAAAAAAGACAGCCTTTTTTTTAATCAAGAGAGAGATACCTGGCTCCAAGCTCAAGGTCTAGATTGAGGACAGTAATGATGAGTCCTACCACCCACAGATTGTAAGGACACCGTCACACAGGTCACCTTGTGGCTCCTGCACGTTTCCCAGTCCTGAAGAAGGGTCTCTTTCCTCTAGCTCTATCCAGCCCTGTCATTCATAATAGACAAATGAAAAGTCCCAGAAACCGGTTCTATCTGGGAAGTCTTTCTTTTGTTCGAGGCTTCGGTGGTTAATATGCTTGACAAATTTCAGAGTCTCTCTGTCTCTGTAGACCAGTGCCAAAGAGTTGTTTTCTGGATTCACTGTTAGCAGCTGAAATAAGCGAATACAATGACACATCAGAACACAGAACTTCTTAAAAAAAAAAAAAAGAACACAGAACTTCTTCTCAACTCTTTTTCCTCAATGATTCACCACTGAACAGATGGTTTTCACATCATGTACTTAGAATGGCGATAGGGGATCGTTTAAAAGGTCCTTTAATAGGCGGAGCTATTCCTCTGGCTGTCAAGGCATTTTCCAACGAGCCCAATTCCAAAACATACCCAGAAAGATTTTTACCCAGTGCATTTATTTCTTACTATATTGAAAGACTACACGGGAATGCACCATGTAACTCTTAGCTTACATGGAATTTCTCAGTAGGGTAGGAGAAATGCTTCCTGATTATCCTTTGGCATCTTTATTCCTTGCTGAGTACTTTCTACTAGAAATTAGAACCACTGCCAGGCAGACCATCATGGATTTACCAGCTAAAGACATTGGCTGAAGGTCATAAAAATTGGGTCTCTGAAGAATGAAAGCTTCCTCAAGAACTAAAAAGGGCAGTTTGCTGTCAGAAGCAACCTACCTCTTCATCTTCACCTTTGGCAATGTAGGAAGTAAATCCACCATATTCTGGCTCCCAGCCTTACAAAGGGAAAACAAACAGCATTCAGAAAGCTCTGACTGCAAGAGTGCATCCTCTGCTTCCATCACTGATCCCATGCTGCTTAAAGCTGAGGGATCTGGGAGCTCAGTAGTAACCAACTCTAAGACTTATGAGCTTGAATTTCCATTCAATCTGCACTAAGAACTGAAAACAAACTGTCCTGGAAGGACAGATACATAGAAGAGGTAGATAAGGGGGTTACTTGGAGGGAAATTATGGTTTGGTCCACATCCCCCATACCTTAGTCACAGATATAAATCCTTTGGGTAGGGAGACTGAAGTTCATGACCCCAAGATCCCCTCCACAGGGAGATTCTGTCATCTGTGATCCTGGCCAAGGCACCTCACTTCTGAATTGGTCAGCTGGAGGGGGTCACCAGGGGACTGCCCCTCTCAAGGGAACAGTTCACGGCTGTCCTTCCCGCCTTTTACCTTCACAGCCACAGTAGAGAAGTAAGTCCAGGGCAAATTCCGTCTTGCTGTTGTCATGGATCAAAGTGTAGTGACCAGTCTTCCAATGCCTCAGTTCCCCCTGGCATGTAGGAACACTTGAGTCTAAGAAGAAATAACAGAAGGCCAGAAAAAAACTTAAAATAACTTTGATACAGGGGTGCCTGGGTGGCTCAGTCAGTTCAGTGTCTGACTCTTGATCTCAGCTCAGGTGTCGATCTCAGGGTCATGAGTTCAAAGCATCGTGTTGGGTTCCATGCTGGGTGTGGAGCCTGCTTAAGAAAATAAACAACTTTGATACAACTGCTAGTTTGCGAGAGAAAAATAAGTAGGAATGATCCATCACTAAAGGGAAACCATTCCCATAAACCCTCTGACCTACTGCTCCACCAAACCAGCCTTACTGACAGTGACTGTCAGAAACATATTGTGGACCGTTTGCGGGGAGGGAGGGCAGGCGGACTTGACATTCTATTTCTTTCTTTGCAAGAAATTTTAGATGGAATATACATTTAGCTGCCATTATAAAAATTATAACATGAACAAATTTATAATTTTAAATAGATTCCCCCTCGCCACCTGCTGGCACCTCCTATTATTCATGTTTTATCTTGGTGTGATTCACTTGTTACAACTGACAAGCCAATACTGATACATTATTATTGACTAAAGTCCATAGTTGACAGTAGGGTCTGCTCCTTGTGTGGTACATTCTATGGGTCTTGATCACTGCATAATGCTGAGTGTCCTGTCATCACCGTATCATACAGAATTGGTTTTAATGCCCTAAAAAACCCCTGTGCTCCACCTAATTCATCCCTCCCTCCCTTCTAATCTCATCCAACCACTGATTTTACTCTCTCCTTAGTTCTGTCTTTTCCAGAATGTCATAGAGTTGGAATCATACAGGAAGTAGCCTTTTCAGACCAGCTGCTTTCACTCAGCAACATGTACCTAAGGTTCCTCCATGTCTTTCCAGGAGATCAAGCTTGATCGCTTCTTTTTCATGTCATCCTGTTGCGGTTAGAGAAGCTACTTTGTATGATCGATCGATCTATCTTTAATTAATTAAGTACTTTCCTAAATATTTTTTTAAAATTTTATTTATTTGTCAGAGAGCGAGCGAGTGCACCAGCAGGCAGAGTGCCAGACAGAGGCAGAGAGAGAAGCAGGCTCCCTGCTGAGCAAGGAGCTGGATGCAGGACTCCATCGCAGGACCCTGGGATCATGACCTGAGATGAAAGCAGCCACTTAACTGACTGAACCACCCAGGTGTCCCTAAAGATTTTATTTTTAAGTAATCGCTACACCCAACGTGCGGCTTGAACTTAAAACCAGAGATCAAGAGTCACACACTCTGCTGATACCTATCTTTTAAAATCTACTGAGACTGGGGCACCTGGGTGACTCAGTGGGTTAAGCCTATGCCTTTTGCTCAGGTGATGATCTCAGGGTCCTGGGATCGAGCCCCGCATCGGGCTCTCTGCTCAGCAGGGAGCCTGCTTCCTCCTCTCTCTCTCTGCCTGCCTCTCTGCCTACTTGTGACTTCTGTCAAATAAATAAAATATTAAAAAAAAAAAATCTACTGAGACTAAATTTGTGGCCTAACTTATGGTCCTTCCTGGAAAATGTCCCATGTTCACTTGAGAATGTATATGCCGCTGCTGGGAGGCGCAATGCTCTGTATTATGCCTGTTACATGTAGCTGGTTTATTGGGTTAAGTCCTCTTAGGAGCTGACCTCTCCCAGCTGCGACAGGAGAACTGTCCCATTTCTCCCTCCAATTCTGTCAGTTTTTGCTTCATATATTTTCAGTCTGTCATTAGGTGCATAAAGATTTGTAAATTGTTGTATCTTCCTGCTGTACTGAACTTTTAAAAATACAGAACATCTTTCTTTGTCTCTTCTTTCCTGAGTTAAGGTCTATTTTGTTTGGATGCCTGGTTGGCTCAGGTGGGACAGCATGCAACTCTTGATCTCAGGGCCATGATGAATTCGAGCCCCATGTCCGATGTGGAGCTTTACTTTAAAAATAAACACATAAATAAATAAAGAAATAAATAAATACAAAGTCTATTTTGTTTGATATTAGCAGAGCTACTCCTCTTCTCTTCTGGTTACTAATTGCATGGAACATCTTTCTCCATCCTTTTATTATCAATCTATTTGTGTCTCTGGATCTCAAGTGAGTCTCTTATAGACAGCAGATAGTTGAATCCTGTGTTCCTGTCTATTCTGCCAATCTCTGTCTTTTGATTGTCATTTACATTTAATGTAATTACTAGAAAAGAGGGGCTTAATTCTGTCATTTTGCTATTTGTTTTCTAAATGTCTTGTAGCTTTTTTGGTCCCTCATTTTCTGCATTATGGTCTTTTGTGTTTAGTTGATTTTTGGTATTGAAATGTTTAAATGCCTTTCTCAGTTTCCTCTACGTATACCCTACAGCTATGTTCTTTGTTGGCACCATGTGGGTTACATTTAACATCCTAAAGTTATAAAACTTCTCATTTGAGTTTATGCCAGCTTAACTTTAATAAAATAGGAAAAGTCTGCTCCTTTATGGCTTTGTCCCCACCCTTTTCTTTAAGATGATGAACTTTACAGTTACTTTTTACATTTACCTCTGTATTCCCACCTGCTTTGGCCCAGAGCCTTGCATACAGTGGAGGCCCAGTAATAGAATAAAGCATCCTTAGGCTGCCTGAACAGATTTTTTTCCAAGTTCCAGGTTCCCATGAAAATGAAACCAAAAAGGGATAGAGGTTAATAGATACTTTTTCTTTATTTTTTTTAAAGGTTTTATTTATTTGACAGAGAGTGAGAGAGCATAAGCGGGGGAGAGGGAAAAGCAGGCTGCCCACTGAGCAGGGAGCCTGATGCAGGGATCGATCCCAAGACCCTGGGATCATGACTTGAGCCAAAGGCAGGAGCTTAGCCAAATGAGCCACCCAGGCGCCCCAAGAGATACTTTTTTTTTTTTTTAAGATTTTATTTATTTGTTAGAGAGAGAGAGAGAGAGAGCGAGAGTGAGCACAGGCAGACAGAGTGGCAGGCAGAGGCTGAGGGAGAAGCAGGCTCCCCGCCAAACAAGGAGCCCAATGCGGGACTTGATCCCAGGACGCTGGGATCATGACCTGAGCCGAAGGCAGCTGCTTAACCAACTAAGCCACCCAGGCGTCCCCCAAGAGATACTTTTTAAAAAAGCCCATGAGGCCCTACTGATCTTCACCTGATTCCTTTTAGGGCCCAGGTATAGATGCCAGTATCAATTATCAAGGAAAGCTAACTTTTTCTTAAAGAAAGGCTATCCTGTGTAGTGACTAGCACAGAAAAAGCCACCTGGCTCTGGTTGTTCTAAATCCATGGTGACCAAAGCGACAGGTCAGTCAGTCTGGGAGGCCACAGAATCTGTGTTCTGTGGTTCCCATGTCACACTCTTGGCTTTGTGTCCATGGGCATCCACCTCTCTTGTCTTTGCTCTTCTAACTGCAACAGAGATCTTCTCCAGAAGTCAGAGTGGAAGCAGGGAGAGTACAACTGAGGAGAGGAATCGGGGAGCAGATTTTCTCGTCTGATTTAGTAGGTGCCGTATACGCTCAGCTAGTCGCTGCTCACCTACAGGTGCCAAAATTCCCACAGAAGCCTTACCTCCTAAATTTCCTATATTTTTCTCTGTTTGATTTTGTCTGTAGATAAAGACTTCCTCTACTTTTTTTTTTTCCAAGCCTATTTATTATCATTATTATTTTTTTACTAATCTCCACACCCAATGTTGGGCTCAAATTCATGACCCTGAGATCAAGAGTTGCACGCTCTTCTGTCTGAGCCAGCCCAGCGCCCTTAGACTTCCTCTACTTTTAATAATTTCCTTCTACCTATCTGCCCAAATTCAAGCAAGTTTTTCTTAGGCTATTATTGGTCTTTGGCAGAAATAAGCTGTGTTCACCTTCCTCCCTTTGATGTTCCTATGTCTTAGAGCAGTTTGGGGCAAAGCCAGTCCTGTTTCTGTCTACTGTTCGTATATTGTTAGCCTAATAAAATGTCTGAGCTGCTTCTCCTACCTAGAATGTTCTTCCCACAGATCCTTTTTGTTATTCAGGTCTGAGCTTGGATGGCAGCTCCCAAGACTGGTCTCTCCGGTTGCCCGGTCACCTAAGAGGCCACTTGGTCATTCCTCAGCACTCAACCCTATTCAAATTTTCTGCAAACCCCTTTCATTATCTTACGTTTTCTCGTGGTTGGCGTGCACATTTAATCTCCATCCTCTTCCACTAGAACATAAACTCTGGGGGAGTGGAGACCTTGTTTGTTCCGTCCTCCAGCTCCCAAAACAGGCCCAGCAGATCACAGATGCTCGAGTAATAGCTGCTGGATGAATCGATGATCCAAGAGTGAATGCTTCATAGTAAATAAGGATAACTCAGATCAATGGCTTACCTTGCTTTGCTTCGTTTTCCTCCGAGTCTGGGTCTGTCTGTTCCTTGCTCTGCTGGCTGTTGTTGCGGAAGGCCGTCTGATGGTTCTCTGGCTCAGGGGAGCTATGGCTTGTCCCTTCTTCAGTGTTATCAGTGGCAGAGGCTCCTTCTCCCTCTTTTTGGTTCTCCACCTCATCTTCGTCTGAAGGGGCCAGGAAGTGAAGTTTCAGGCCTGTGAAGTTGGAGAGCAGCAAGAACAGAGCCTCGGAGCGGAATAATTCCATACAGTCCTTCAGAATGTCGGGAAGCTTGCTCTCCTCGGCTTTCTCATAAAACCTGGAAAGCAGTGAGGCCAAGCTGGTCATCAAAGCCACACCTGTACAGTCATTCATGGAGTAAAAGCTGCTCATTATTTTTGTACCCTGCTCCCTAAGTTCTGGCACGGCCTACTAAAGCACAGGTTGTTAGAAGTGAGGTTCTATCAGGGCCTGCTACTGGATGTCCCTGGAAATGAAACATCACCAGGGCCAATGTCCTATTACTGGCAAATGTCCTATTATTGGAAGTGAACCTTGCAGACAAACAAGCAGGTGCTGAACACAAAGGCAAATGTCTCAGTTCTACCTTTTGTTAGGGGGACCTCGGGTGCTCCATTTCACGTCTCCTTTCTCCAAAGCCTCGCAGACCTCTGCAAATTTCTCTGGCTGGAAAATGAGCAAAGAAAGAAGCAGTTAGTGAGTCTCTCTATGATCCCACACTGGCCTTGCGGGTGGGGCCACTCTGTAGAATCATGTTGGCTGATTCCTAAAAGGGCCAAAGGATGTTCACTCCTTTCGCCCAAGGTCCGCCAGGCTTGCTACAGTGCAGCCAGAACAAAGACACTGGATAAATCATAAGCATGCTTTAGCCAAGAGACCTGAGTGTCAATCTGGGCTATTTCCTTTAGTGGTTGTGTATCTTTGTCAAATCACTAAACCTCTCAGACTCTTGCATTTATAAAATGAAGATCGTAACATAGTCTCTTCAATTCTTAAGATGTGAGGAAAAACAATGAAATTGCTTAACAGTCAATGTCATCACACTAGAACTCTGTAGGCCTTACCTTTATGTAATCAGCTTTCTAAATAGAGAAAGCCACGTGTAGAGCAAAAAGCTGATTAATCTATTGAAATCTGCTTCACAAGAGGCATTCTATGTGCTTGTTCAATGTGGCTTCCCAAGGAGTGTTCTTTTTTTTTTAAGATTTAATTTATTTATTTGAGAGAAGAGATTACAACTAGGCAGAGAAGGAGGCAGAGAGAGGAGGAAGCAGGCTCCCTGCTGAGCAGAGAGCCTGATGTGGGGCTCCATCCCAGAACTCTGGGATCATGACCTGAGCTGAAAGCAGAGGCTTTAACCCACTGAGCCACTCAGGCGCCCCCCAAAGGAGTGTTCTTAAAACAGCAGTTTTTGGGGCACCTGGGTGGCTCAGTGGGTTAAGCCTCTGCCTTCAGCTCGGGTCATGATCTCAGGGTTATGAGATCGAGTCCCATGTTGGGCTCTCTGCTTGGCCTGCTTCTCCCCCTCTCTCTGTCTGCCTCTCTGCCTACTTGTGATCTCTCTCTGTGTGTTAAATAAATAAATAAAATCTTTAAAAAAAAACCAAACCAAAAACAGCAGTCCTATCAACTATAAAACAGAAAAGAGGATCCCAAAGCCTGGTTCAGGTAAGCTGAATAAAATAGGATCAAACAAGTTTATTTACTATAATAAATACTTCTCAAGTTCCTTAATATGCTAACGTCAGCTTTAAAATTCTGAGAGGGAGGGACACCTGGGTGGGTCAATTGTTAACCATCTGCCTTTGGTTCAGATCATGATCCCAGGGTCCTGGGATTGAGCCCCGCATTGGTCTCCCTGTTCGGGGAGCCTGCTTCTCCCTCTCCCTGCTGCTCCCCCTGCTGTGCTTGCTCTCTCTCTGTCCAAAAAAAATCCTGAGAGGGAGGGAGATGGGGAGGAGGAGACAGAGAGAGAGGTAGGTAGTATGTGGGGGTGTCTCAACCTTTTTTCTCTTGAAGGAACAGCTCTTGGGGCTGTGCTTCCATGGGACCCAGAGTCAACTGTGAGGCACCACACCAGTGTCTATGATCTCTTTTGGCCCTCACAACAACTCTTCAAGATGGACAAGGCATGTCTTACCCCAGTTTAACTGATGAAGAGCTATAAGCTCTGGGGGATTCAGTGATTTGCTCAGGTTAGTAAAACCACAGATCCAGGACATGAACATAAAGTCTTCTGACTCCTGATGTAGTTCTCTCTCCACTGAAATGTGCTGTGTATCACTGTCAAATATTCATTAATAAAGTGTTGCTCAGTTAATAATCTTTCACTAAAAACAATAGTAAACTGAATAGGAAGGAAGCTACATACAACTCCCTCTCAGTGTGGAAGCATGCATACATGCATGTGTGTGTACCACTAAGATTCCAGAAAACTGGGGAACACCCGTGTGTGTGTGTGTGTGTGTGTACCATTAAGATTCCAGAAAACTGGGGAACACCCAAGAGACTCTTAACCCACTAAGCACACAACTGATACCAATGTTAGCTACCAGCATCACTTGTATATTTTATGAACAAGATGATATAAACATTCTAACCAGGAACTAAACAAAAACTCCTTTAGTGATGCCTGTTTACCCACCCAAGAAGCAAGAAAAACAAAAGCACAAGTTATAACAGTAAGATTTTGTTAGGGCCTGCTACTGATCCCCAAGATACACTGGTCAGAACGTGCTGGCTTACCTTAAGGAACTCCTTTAGGAGAATTTCAGACCTTTCTTCAAACTCTTCTTGAATTTGAACTTGGTAATCCATGTCGAGATAAGTAGGGTTGATCCAATCATACAAAATTTCATGCTTACAAAGAAGCAGCAGATGCAAAACGTGAGTTAACAATTCTTATTGCTTTTGTTCTTACATCATTTCGTGCTAGTAAAATATATGCAAAGCCTCACTTTATAATCTTCTCCTTGTTACACATAAAAGTGATGGAAAACTCTGTCTGAGAAAAAGACACTATCAAAAGTTTACCCAAGAAAAGCGAAAGAAGAAACTCAAAGTCCAATTTCATTATCAGGAAAACAAACCATATGGTAAAGCTTCTAAGATAAAAATCCTGACAACAGGCATTTATCCTTACATCTTGTGGGATGTGAGGGCTCCGAGGTATGAGAGGTTCAAAGTAGTTGGGAGGCCGAGTCAGGGAAGGACCATGGAACCAGCCACTTATAGACAAACGCGACTTTTCTTCAGATAAGACTTCAGACACCTGAAAGGACAAGGCCAGCAGCACATGAACATACCCGCTGAGGGGGGACGATTGCCAGCCAGGATGTGCTCACTTCCGGATCCGTCAGGCCAGATGCACTCACAACCTGGCCACGGAAGTCCAACAGGAAGCGGTCACATTTCGATAACAGGAGAATAAAGAGCATGATCCTTAGTACTCTGTGTATTTGTGGCTTATAATAGTTACCTGATGAAAGGATACTGGAGAAACTTCAAAGAAAACCAGTGTGTTCCATGAAGGGATAAGAGACTTGACAATCTGCTTGGGCTGAAAGTGTTCTGCACCAGGAGAGAAGACAACACAAATGTGGTTTCCTTATCAGCAACCACTTTCGGGCCACCTTGTTTCACTTTGACAATTCTCAGATTTCTAAGGGTAACTAGATGTACCCTGCAGATCTCAGAATGCCACCCCCTTCCATCTGTTTCACTCAGTTCTGCTAGCTGACCACTGTTTGTGCTATGCCATCTGTTATCGCTGAGGGCTAGGATAAGTTCGGAAAGTTTTCGAGAGTCAACATCTGGTGTCAGTCATTAGGAAACCCTGACTTTCTGTCAGACAGACTGGCCCTGGCAGACTGAGGGCCCCAGGCAGCTTTCCACATGCTCCCCCTTTCCAGGTCAGTACTCAGGAGTAGGGTCTGACTAGTCCTCATGCTAATAATGGACTCCACCTCTGGAGTAATGACTCTAGTGTAGAGAGTGGCTGTCGGGGCTGGTGTCTGTTCCCCTTCCTCAGAGGAGGACACACATTGTGTGTTAAGAGCTCAGAAGTAGCTACTGGTGCTGACACGCATGGGCTTGTCTTACCATCAACGTCGTACAGGTCCAGGGTGCCCCCCAAGCTCCTGTCCCAGGGAGGAACCAGGTAGAGAATGAAGGCAATCCGGCGCCCTTCCAGCTCGTCATCGTGGCAGAGTAGGGCATCTGCAATAGTGCAACACATGCTTTGATGTCCCTGAGCCAATAAGGAGCAGTCGCTACTCTGATCCTGCATTTTAATATCGGTCCATCTTTTATCTACCTGCAATGTGAGCTCCTCCAGCTCTAAAATGACACTTATTTCTCCTGTTTTATAACCAGAGACATAGAACTGGGAAGATGGGGAACTCCAAAGGCACTGAAGAGCACACATATGCACAGGCCCCGGAGATAATCACTAACAATATTTTTGCTTGATTCTTCCAGTAGTTTTCCTACATATGTTTGCTTTTTAAAAAAAATGGGTGTCCTACACTGGTTGTTTTGTGGCCTTTTTATTGCCTGCCAAGTGTCTGTTCTCATCATCACACACCTGTCATGGGTTTAATGGCCTATAGTTATGCTACTATATGGATTATGAATTACCTTCTTTCTTTAATTAGTCTTCTACTTGTTGTTTCCATTTCTCATCTATTAAGCAAAATGCTTCAGTGAACAAATGAACATCATTGGTTGTAGATCTTTTGGTAACAGTTCCTGTTAATTTCTTGAGCTAAAGCTTCTAAAAGCTGTTAGGTGGGACTGAGCAAGGGAGGCATCTCTGCAGGGCAGGAGAAGGAGGGTTTGCTACAGTGAACTGTGATCGTTCACATATGGAGGGATTGTTTTGATAAAGTAATATTCTGAAGGTTGACAGAAGCCATGGTTTTCCCTGCTGAGGAAATTACAAATACAGAAATGGAGAAATCTGGGATAAACCCTATGGTGTTGAATTACAACTGTAGGAATCAATGTGAATTGAGTTTCCTATGTATATAGGTATTTACTTAGACACCTACATATTTCTAGACACTGACACACACACACACACATGTAAATGCACATGTGTACATCTGTGTATTAGCTACCTCTTCTCCACTGAAAGGCCTGGGAGCAGTGACACGCCTAACGGCAGAAACACTTAAGAGTCCAGATCTTGATTTCTAAGCATCATTTGTCACTAGAAGGAATCAGGGTTCTTTAGAAGAATGGCTAACTCTGGGTCTTGAGCAAGGGACACATAAGATGAGCCTGGAAAATCTTGTTCTGCTAGGAAGTAAGATATATTATATATGATGGGGACACATCAAAAGGACAAGGAAATCAGTTTAAAGGGGCTACCCTTGATCAAATCAGGGATAAGATGAACCTCACTTTAATAGAGCAACTGATTATAGCCCATTATATAGTGACCCATAAATTCATACTGATGTAAATAAATATATGAATAAATAAATGGGAAAAGAGGAAGGTTTCCTTTACAGAATGACAACCAATAAATGTAAAGGGAATGATTTTATTATTAAAAAAAAATCACCATTTGGCAACCTGCACAGTAATAATTTTGCAAGAAATGCCAGAGGGTGCTAAAATAAGTGAATCAAAGTTGGAGGAAAAATGGGATATTTACATAATCCTTAAGTATCTCCCCATAAAATTCTTATTCACTTACAGAAAGAAAAAGAACAAGTTTATAGTAGGAAAATCTGACATCAGTTACCACCTAAATTAAATAATCAGAGTTAGTATCACTAGCCTATGACATATAGGAACCATATACCACTTGATAAGATATAGCAAAAAAACCCCACATAATTGATTCTGTAACATTTCTACCCAAAAGGCAAGGCTTGAATCTAATCATGAGGAGGCATCAGACAAATCCAAATTGAGGGCAGATTTACAAAATGAGTCATCTGTAAACCTTTGGAAGCATTTAGATCATGAAAGTCAAGGCAAGACTGAAGAACTGTTCTAGACTAAGGGAGACCAAATCAGGCCGACAGTTATGCAATCCCGCACAGGATCCTTTTGCAATCAAGGACCAAATAGTGGAACTTGAATGGAGCCTGTGGATTAGATGGGAAAAATGTGTCGATCTTAATTTCCTGATTTTGATGGTTTATTGCCATCATCTAGGAGAATGTCCTTGTTGTAGGAATCACTGAAGAACATGGGGGGGTCCTGGAGCAGGACGGCAACCTATTCTCAAGTAAAACGGGAAAAAACTATTTGTACAGTGCTTGCCACGTTCCTGTAAGTTCGAAATGATTTTCAGTTAGAAAGAAAAAAGTTTTTAAAAAAGGATGTAGGACAGGACTTGTCCTGTGTATCACTGAGCCTCAAAAAGTGGTTACCAATGTATACTTCTCCCATTAGACTCTATACTGATGAGAATAAACCCACATCAAAATTTTACTTAGTAAAACAGGGGCACCTGGGTGGCTTAGTGAGTTAAAGCCTCTGCCTTCGGCTTGGGTCATGATCCCAGGGTCCTGGGATCGAGCCCTACATCGGGCTCTCTTCTTAGCGGGGAGCCTGCTCCCCCCAACCCCCGCCTGCCTCTCTGTCTACTTGTGATCTCTGTCAAATAAATAAATAAAATCTTAAAAAAAATTTTTACTTAGTAAAACAAATCAAAACACTTTCCCTTTTAGGTGAAAAAGCAAACATGCTTTCAAAAAGACATTACTATGCTCACAAAGGGAACTGGTGACAGTGGATACCTCTGAAGGGAAAGGGGGACAAGCTGAAGGTACAAGGGACTGTCAAGGTTTATACTGTATCCTTCTGTATTGTTTGAAGATTTTTTGCCTTAAAAGTGTAGTCCTTTCTTACCTTCAAAAGAATAAAGAAAAAAAAAAAAGGAAAAGAAAAAGAGGCACTGAGGGATATTTGCTCCCTAGGAAGCCTAAGAGTAGAGGTGACAGTACCGCCTCTGAGTTTCCTGATTCTATGCCAAGTTGGCTGGTGTGTGCCTTGTCAGCATTTTTCTGAAAATTGGTCAACAGCTTTCATCACATTTCCACCAAAGGGAACTACTGCCTTATAAGATGGGTGTTTTGGTATTTGAGACAGGTCAGATCTTATTAAGAAGGTCCTAATGCGGGCCGCCTGGGTGGCTCAGTTGTTTAGCATCTGCCTTTGGCCCAGGATCCTGGGATCGACCCTACATCAGACTCCCTGCTCAGCGGGAGGACTGCTTCTCCCTCTCTCTCTCTCAAATAAATAAATAAAATCTTAAAAAAAAAAAAAAAAAAGAAAGTCCTAATGCTATGGGTATGTGTGTGTCCAAGTCTAGGATTCTGGCACACTGATGCTATCTCGCCAACACTATGTAGCTAAAGCCTGTAAGTCCTCCAGACATCAAGGCCTTTATTTTTCTTACCAGAGAATTCATATTTAGCACAGGACATGTCAATAGTTGATTCCAGGTCAATCTTGGAAATGTCAGCAAGCCAAGTCCGGAAATCTTCAAACAGAACTTTCCTAGAAATGTCAACAAAGGTAACTTGTTAGCCACAGTGTTTGGATCTCGGCCACAGCTACTTTTTCCTGGATGCTGTCATAGCTTCTTTACTTTCAACTTGTACAGTTTAGGACTTGGACCTGAAATAAAGAGAAAGAAATACAAAGCCATCTACTGTAATATAGTTTTGCTCTGCTATTCCGTTTTACTTTCTTTCTCTTAAGTTGATAGCATGCCCCCCATCATGGCAGTAGTCTGCCCTCTGTCATAATTCAGCACACTGATGTTCCTTTCTGACAGTTTTAGACACATTTTGCGGCACTCAATACTACCCCACTGTTTAATGACCACTTGGGTGACACTGTGGCAGATTAAAAACTTCAAGTTGCAATAATGGTATCATGCTAACAGTGTAGGATCAGAAAATCTTTCATAGAAGTTCTGATGCTAGCATGGTCCAGTAAGAGATGCTGAACATTTCCATTCACCAGCAGCTAACAGGGCTCTCCATAGAGAAATCTCTTTAACACCATTTATAACTCACTCAGCCAATTAACTTTGAAATTATGTGAATCTTGAAGAGTTGAGAACATTTTGAAAGGTCTTACATGGAAAGGACTTCACATGTTGCACACACAGACAATATTTTTTGGACCATCTTAGTCCAGATGTACAGAACTGAAAATGCAACTGTGCTATTCATAATTAAATGTCAAGTCTCCAGGCTGATCTCCTAAGATTTTAATACCAAGCCTCTTTTCTATTCTATTACCAAACCAAAAAATTACCAAACCAAAAAATTCTATAAAATATTGTGTGAGGTTGGGCCAACCGGAAATGCCATGTAACTTCAAAAACAGAGTTGCAAACTATATCGATTGTGCCAGCAGAGCAAAATGCTGAACCAGGCTTGAGATGTGGGCGGCGAACATTTCTGCAAAGTCTTGATGCTTTAAGCAACTATTATCAAAGCCTTAAATCCCTCTTTTACTGGTAACATTGGCTTCCTCAAATGTATTCCATAAAAATCTCCTCCTTTAGTCACTCTATGAAAGTGTCACAAGGACAGGATTATTTTCTGTCATTATTTTCATTTGTTAATTGAATTTATCGGAAAAATCACAGAGCCCAACTGGGAAGTATAAACATCACTTTTCTCTTCCAAGGAATCCTGTCTCTCACTCCAGCCGGCTGTGAACCTGTGGGTCACAGGATCCATTCCTGCGGGAATGAAACCTCAGTCCTACAGGAAATGCTTACCAGAGGCATGCTGTGAACTAAGGAGATAATGCCTTCTAGCGCAACGCAATCATCTCTCTTTGGAACAACAACAAAAGGTCGAAATAAATATTAAATATTAGAGATGCAGTTCACACATGAGCAACACTTAAGAATTGGGAAGAAATAACAATCCGTGCAGGCTGCCATTATATATCAAAATGTCCCAGAGGATGAAAGAGAATGAGAAAAAAAAATGACTTCTGTATAAATGAAAAACAGTTATTACAAAATAACATCGTGCTTCTTGTAGTAAAACCGGGGGGGGGGGGGGGGGGGGGGGGGGGGGGGGGGGGGAAGCCCTCTATAAGTAAAAAGGAACTGTTAAAAAAAAATCTGAAATCCTACAAGCCAGATTTAAACATTCCATTCTTCTGTCTTTTCTTTTGTACACAGATAGCCAAATACATCTCTTCTTAAAAAACCATTCACAATGGGGCGCCTGGGTGGCTCAGTCATTAAGTATCTGCCTTTGGCTCAGGTCATGATCCCAGGGTCCTGGAATCGAGCCCCGCAATGGGCTCCCTGCTCAGTGGGAAGCCTGCTTCTCTCTTTTCCACTCCCTCTGCTTGTGTTCCCTCTCTCATTGTGTCTCTGCCTGTCAAATAAATAAATAAAATCATAAAAAAAATGATTCACATTGTGCGTGCAGTTTTAGTGTCTTTTTTTTTAGAGTTTTATTTACTTGACAGAGAGAGAGAGAGAGCGCGAGCAAGCGCGCACAAGCAGGAGGAATGGCAGGCAGAAGGAGAGGGAGAAGCAGGCTCTCTGCTGAGCAGAGACCCTGACGTGGGGCTCAGTCCCAGCACCCTGGGATCATGACCTGGGCCACCAACATGCTCCCATCTTTTCTCTTGACAAGTGTACTGCATCAACTCTAATATGCCTTCTCTGTAAGAAGAGTCATTATTTTGCTATCACTTAAAAAAATGTTACCAATTAAAATAGGACACAACAATAATTTGTGAGACACTAGATCTCAGCAGTGCTAAAATGTGAAAAAAGAAAATGTATCTTAGAATTAGTGAAATCGGGTTTAACTTTACCATTCTCATGTATTAAAATTCACACATGTCATATTCAATGGTTGTAGAGTTTTCCACTCATGCTTGTATCATTACCTATATAAATCTCAATGAGTGGCCATTTAATTTGTATATAATTTTTCATTATTTTGGGGCACCCGGGTGGCTCACTGGGTTGTGTCCGCCTCTTGATTTCAGCTCAGGTCATGATCTCAGGGACATGGGACAGATCGAGCCCTGCATCAGGTTCCACACTCAGTAGGGAGTCTACTTAGAAGATTCCTTCTCCCTCTCCCTTTTCCCCTCTCCCAACTAGCACTAGAGCGTGTACTCTCTTTCTCTAAAATGAATAAATCTTTAAAATTTTTTTACTATTCTAAACATTACGACATGCAATCTTGTATGGAATTTTTTGAGCACATTCTTAATTATTTTCTCAGGATAAATTCTTTCTTTTTTTTTTTTTCAAAGATTCCATTTATTTATTTGACAGAGAGAGATCACAAGTAGGCAGAGAGGCAGGCTGAGAGAGAGGGGGGAAGCAGGCTCCCTGCTGAGCAGAGAGCCTGATGCAGGACTTGATCCCAGGACTCTGAGATCATGACCCAAGCCAAAGGCAGTGGCTTAACCCACTGAGCCACCCAGGCGCCCTCAGGGTAAATTCTTATAAGTGGCATGACACTCTAAAAAAGTAAGCATAATTTGAAGAGTTTTGATACATTTTTTAAAACCATCACCTAAGAAAGGGATCTATACTTCTGTCAGCATTGGGGGGTTTTGTTTTGA
The DNA here is from genome assembly GCA_003697995.1 of Taxidea taxus jeffersonii. Taxonomy (NCBI): domain Eukaryota; kingdom Metazoa; phylum Chordata; class Mammalia; order Carnivora; family Mustelidae; genus Taxidea; species Taxidea taxus. Next base: position 28,987 of record RCUC01152786.1, on the reverse strand, counting down.
ATATGTGCCAACCTAATACGTGAACAATGGTTTCAGCAGTGTTTCCTCGATTGCTGACAAAGCTGAACATTTCATCACTGAGAAGGTGGGGGCAGGAATCAGATTGACTTGAGTTTGTAACTTAGTTCCCTCGGTTTTCATCTAGGAAGGCTTGAAAAAGTTACCTAATTTCTCAGTCTGTTTTCTCCTCTACAAAATGGGATAATGACCTAACATTATATGATGTAACATTTTCCACACCCAAGAAATATGATTAGTTGTTTACCTTAAAGCACAGATGTGAGGCTCCCTTCTCTTCTTCAAATCATCAGACTTGATCATAGAAAAAGGAAAAAAAAAGGTATTTCCTTTATATATTAGAAACACACAGGAAAGCAGTTCAGTGTGTATCCTAGTAGTAGAGGATTATGGTAAAGAGCCTGGACACCGACAAGCTGCCTGGGTTTGACCTATGGCCCCTCCATATGGCAGCTTTGTGACCCGGGCAAGTTACTTAATCCCTCTGGACCTTATTCATGCAAATACTTAGTCATCCACAGAAGTGTTTATTTTCTTTTTGAGGGAGACAATAAACATAAAAAGCTGAAGGTTGGTAAGAAAGAAGGTGACAAAGGCATAGGGAAAAACAGCAGGATATGAGGGACTAGGTGTGCTGAAATTTGGGAAAGGGTCTGCAAGCACAAACATGGTGGCCAGGCTAGATTTCGCTGAGTGAAGCCAAGCCCTGAAGAAGGTTAGGAAACATGCCAAGGGAATATCTAGGCAAAGAGGATTAAAGGTCCTGAATGCCTGGGTGGCTCAGTCAGTTAAGTGTCCAACTCTTGATTTCAATCAGGTTGTGATCTCAGGGTTGAGATTAAGCCCCACATCAGGCTCCCTGCTCAGCACGGAAGCTACTTGAGATTCTCTCTCCCTCTCCTTCTGCCTCTCCCACCCCCCAGCACTCTCTCTCTAAAAATAAATTAATTAATTAAAAATAAAAGAGGATTCAAGGTCCTGAGCATGAAGAAATCCAAGGAGATTGTGGCTGGAGCATAGAGAGTGCAGGGGACAGCAGAAGGAGGTGAGGCCAAAGAGGCAATAGGACGCCTTAGAGCTCTTCTAAGTATTTTGGCTTTCTGTCAGAGAAATGAAGAACCTTTGGAGGCTTTAAGCAAGGGAGTAATAGATTTCCATTTACATTTTTAAAAATTGAGATAAAATTTACCATTTTAACCATCTGAGTGTTTAATTCAGTGGATTTAATATACTCATGATGTTGTGTGGACCACCACCATCTGATTCCAGAATACTTATCATCCCCACCCCAAAAGGAAACTCGATAGCCATTAGGCAGTCACTGTACATAGTCTTCTCCCCCAAGGTCCTGGCAACCACTAATCTACTTTATGCCTCTCTATGTGGATTTGCCTAGTTGGGACATTACATATAAGTGGAATCCTACAGCGCGTGGCCTTCATGTCTAGTTTCTCTTAGTACATTCCCTTCCCAAGGCTCCTCCATGTCGCAGCAGCATTGCTTTGCCATTCTTATTTCTGGCTGAGTAATATTCCATTGTGTGGCGAGACCACACTCATCTGTGCATTCATCAGGTGATGGACATTTGGGTTCTTTCCACTTTTTTAGATATTATGAATAATCTGCTATGGCCATTGGTGTACTTGTTTTTATGTGCACATATTTTCAGTTCTCTTGGGTCCACTGTCATTTTAAAAGAACACAATGGCTATGATTGTGTAAGTGGGCAAGAGTGGAAGCAGTGAGAATGGCTAATAAACTAGTAGAATAATTCTGATGAGAGGCAAAGATGCTTTGGACTGGTTGTTGGTAGTACAAGTGAAAAGAAGTGGGTTTTTCTGGATATGTTTTGTGGAGAGAACCTGCAGAATTTCCTGACAAACTAGGTATGAGGTGAGAGAGGAACAGAAAGTTTTTAGCCTGGGCCACTTGGAAAGATAGAGTTGCCATTCACTGGATGGGTAACTTTGCAGGTGGAGAAGGTTTAGGGGGAGAAGAACAGGAGTTTAGTTTTGGGCTTAAGTGTGAGACACTTAACAGATATCCAATAGAGGCAAAGTTGCGGGAGTCCCTGGAAATCTGCCAGGAAGTGGCCCAAGGGCAAAGCCCTGAAGTACTCCATCATTAAGAAGTCAGGTACAAAAGGAAGACCTACCAGAGGAAATCAAGCGCTTACCAGGTAGAAGGAAGACTGAGAGAACACAGTATACTAAAAGTAAAGAAAATATCTCCCGGAGAAAGGAGTAACATAGTAGCTCAAATGCTGCTGGAAGGTCAAGTGAAACGAATCCTGAATTTACTAATGTGGAAGTTGAGAGTGACCTTGACAAGTGTAGTTTCGGTGGAGTAGTAGGTAAAACCCTGATGCAAAGTGGGCTTAACAGAGAATAGGAGTAGTATTTGAGAAAGCACAGACAACTTATATGGAATTCTACTGTCAAGAAGAGCAGAGGAATGAGATGAAAGGGCAAAGTCAGGTAAAAGCATTTTTTTCTTAGGAAGAGCTTTCTTTTATATGTCACAAGGAATGATCCAGAAGACAAGGAAAAAAATCAATGTATTCCCCTCATCTGTACAACAGGAATAGTAAGGTACTTCCTTCCTAGGGCTGTTATGAGTACTTAGCATGGCATAAAGCATTACTCGATAACACTTGCTTTAAAATATCCAGACGATCAGAAAACTCTTATGACACACTTGCTTGGGAAGGTTGTAAGATGTCATAGACCCCATTATTTATTTATTTTTTTTATAAAGATTTTTATTTATTTATTTATTTGTTAGAGAGAGAGAGAGCGAGCGAGCATAGGCAGACAGAGTGGCAGGCAGAGGCAGAGGGAGAAGCAGGCTCCCTGCCGAGCAAGAAGCCCGATGTGGGACTCGATCCCAGGGCGCTGGGATCATGACCTGAGCCGAAGGCAGCTGCTCAACCAACTGAGCCACCCAGGTGTCCCGACCCCATTATTTTTTTTAAAGATTTTATTTATTTATTTGACAGAGAGATTACAAGTAGGCAGAGAGGCAGGCAGAGAGAGGGGGAAGCAGGCTCCCCACTGAGCAGAGAGCCCGATGTGAGGCTCTATCCTAGGACCCTAAGATCATGACCTGAGCTGAAGGCAGAGGCTTAACCCACTGAGCCACCCAGGTGCCCAAGGCTGTAAGATGTCATAGACCCCATTATTAAGGCAATTCATAACACAAGCAAAGAAAAGCAGGTATAAGCAAAGTTTGAAGGGACAGGAGACTAAAAATATGTTTTACATCTACTGTTTTAGGATGAAGAAGTTCAGTCCCAATAGCAAAGTAGAATTTTGCCAAATATCCTTATGATCTAAAGTAATCTTTTTTCCCCTCATCCTCATTACCCAGGCCCCTTTTTATTATTTTGCCACTCACTGATATCAGTTAGAAGTATTTTCATCTACCAAATTGCATCAAGTAAAAACCAGGTTGGTTTCTCCGTTTTAGTAATCAGAGATATATACAGTCCTAAATCAACAAGGATAACCTAGTCTTATTGAAGTTGATATAATTACAAAGGCAGACAATTGTGGCTTTTAATGTACGTAACTTTACTAGGATAAAAGCTTAACTTTCATCAGATTTCCTGACCTAGTAAGAGTCATATCATGTGTGCATTTAACTTGGTTAATTCAATTATATGTGTTAAAGTCCAAAGACAGACAGATGGGAGGACACAATCAGCTCTAGTGCAAAAGAATAAAGGCACAAGAGGGAAATTCTGTTATTTACTCCCTTATCCAAGATAAAGAGGAACCAAATGGTTTCTCTTTAGGAAGAAATGCAAAGAAAACAAAATAATCTTCATCTTTTTCATTTTTATTTTATTCTGTGGTTTTTAAGGGCTGATATCCTTGAGATTTTATGAAGGATTTCCAAGTGTGATGTACACCATGTACTAAAAATACATTACCCTAAAACTGGGGAAGCCAATAACCTATATTTCTACAACTAGACTGAGCCCTGTCTTCTGAGAGTAGAAAAACTGGCCTTGATTTTGATATGGTCTTTCCTGCCAAATTAAACTGTCCAACAAAAAAAGAACAGATCTCACTTCCCATAGTCAGACTGTGATGCACAGTGTACTGCAGTATATAAAACCACCTAAAGACATGAACTCAAAAATGTAAATGGGTGGGACGCCTGGGTGGCTCAGTTGGTTAAGCGGCTGCCTTCGGCTCAGGTCATGATCCCAGTGTCCTGGGATCGAGTCCCACATCAGGCTCCTTGCTCCGTGGGGAGGCTGTTTCTCCCTCTGCCTCTGTCTGCCTGTGCTTACTCTCTCTGACAAATAAATAAATAAGAATCTTAAAAAAAAAAAAATGTAAATGGGTATTATTTTCCAACATACAACTCTCTTCAGCATACCAATCCCCAAAATGTACTTAATCCCCTTTGTTTGCTTAACTTACTGGCTTACTGTATTTCCTGACTATCTGTCCCCATCACTAGCACCTCTCTTAGTTTAAATTTAGAAGCTTTACTGGGCAGGAACTGGCAGGAACTGACAGCCTTCGGTCAGAGGCTCCCATGCAATAATTATAACATCTAATACACTGTTAGCACTCAGTAAGCTTCTGTGAAAGAATGAATGTTTTTAGCAATGTCAAGGCAAGAACCTTCCAAGGCAAACCCAGTCTAAAACCTCTAGTCTAAAGGTAGCAAATGATTCTGTAGATAATGCGTTACTGAGGTGGAAGAGTGAATGTGAAAGGGACATAAATACCTGCTGGAACTTATATAAATCGTTATACTTTTCATGGAAGTCCAAGTTCAAAAGTTCCTTCTGAAGCCCTTCCAAGAAGTTTTGGCTTTGGATGAAGTTTGGGATCACGCAGTGAAGAAAGGGATCCATGTCCATGACAATGGCCTCTGTTGGAAGGAAAACATTACTTATGGCTTTTTTCCCCTTTTTGTATTTTTTTTAAAGATTTTATTTATTTATTTGACAGAGAGAGAGATCACAAGTAGGCAGAGAGGCAGGCAGAGAGAGAGGGGGAAGCAGGCTCCCCACTGAGCAGAGAGCCCGATGTGGGGCTCAATCCCAGGACCCTGAGACCATGATCTGAGCTGAAGGCAGAGGCTTAACCCACTGAGCCACCCAGGTGCCCCCCACTTTTGTATTTTTAACCCAAATAGCATGGCACAGGGAATACAAAAGGGAATAGTCACAAATTTTCAGAAATCTAGTACCTAAAGACTTGGGGGGAAGAATTATAAGCTCTCCCCACCCTCCTTTTTTTACCCATTCAATATTACTTTTAAAATATATTCTGCTTAAAACACTTGTCCTTAGGAGTATAGGTGGTATCACTAAATTAAGGTTCCTGCTTTTTTTTTTTTTTAGTTTTTTAGATCAGTGATTAGCTACTGAACTGAATGTATTTTAGATTCTTTATTCATTTCCCCCCAACTTAAAGTGAAAGGAGCAAATTAAAAATGAGAATAGAGGGGCACCTCGGTGGCTCAGTTGGTTAGGCATCCAACTCTTGATTTTGGCTCAGGTCATGATCTCAGGGTTGTGAGATAGTGCCCTGTAGTGGGCTCCATACTAGGCTAGGAGCCTGCTTAAAAATCTGTCTCTCCTCTCCCTCCGAGCCCCAACCCCTAAAAAAATGAGAATAGCAATACTGGCTGACAGTTTTCTTCAACCCTGCCTTTTCTTTCCCCAAGTTATTGGTGGAGGAAGTTACAACGTACACTTTCTTTTTAAATCAGTTCAAGCATAACTCTTCAATGCCTTGATTTCTGTCTCAAAATTTTAGCCGCTGCCTCTGATTCTCTAAAGATGAGGTAACCCCCTAATATTAATAGTCACCACCACCATCACCACCATATAGCCCGTGCCAAAACACAGTGGTGTTACCTGCGTGATGCCACTTCATCTCCTCGACAACCCTGTGGTAGACATTACCGCTCTTTCCATCCTACAGCTGAGGACATTGACATTGCCCTTTCCACACTAAGCTATCACTTTCTGTGTACATCCAGACATCCAGGACTCACCCCTTTAAAGCACTTAACAACTGAAACCAAAATCATGGCAAACTCTAGGAGGGAAAGCATGATGGATGCATGAAGCAGAATTCTCATCCTCTAATGCGGTATCTGAAGCTGAGGCTGGAATCGTTCAAGGTGGGTTCCTTCCCTTGCTCAACACTCGTTTACTTCCCATAGGTCACGTCGTCGACCTACAGGCGTGTAAAAACGAGTAAGCTCGGGTGCCAGCTCTCTGGCAGCTCATAATACATGCTCTGGTTACACGACTTTGGGAGAGTCGGTCACTGCCCTCGGAGGAACTACGAACTTGCATACCTCTCTGCTTCCAAACTCTGGGGCCTACGTTTCTTCCTCTTCTCAGATTTCTAAATCCAAGCCGAACTTAGAATAATAGAGGGCAGCAGGAGAGTCCGAGGTGGCCAAAGTCACACTGTCCCCAAGGGCCTCTTCCCTCGTGGCCCCGCTGCCGGGGACTCGGCTCGAGTGGCAGGACTTTCAGAGGCCCCCAGCCAGACCCTGCTCCCCCCTCACAGCACCCGGTTACCGTGACGGAACGGCGTCCTGCGGCTCCAGGCCTCAGACACCTGCTTTTTCAAGATTTCTTGCGTGACAGCGTCCGAAAACTCCGCTATCACCTCCTTCTTTCCTTTTTTCCCCGTCCGGCCGGGAACGGGCTCAGCTGGCCGTTTCCCATTCATCTTCTCTTAAGCTACAGATCCACGCCACACTGATTAAGCAGCTACTCTCCTAGGCTGACTACAATTCCCAAAATGCCCCCATTCCCGTGTTCCCCAGCGCCGACCAATAGGAAGTACCAAGGTTAAAGAAGGCGGAGCCCATTCCTGATTTACCAATGGAAGCTCTAGATATTGCGGGCATCTCATCAGAGATTGGCCTAGTGGCAGGCTGGCCTCCGCCTCTCTACTTCCTGCCGCCAGAGGCTCCGGATGCACTTCCGGCGTGCCTTCCCCTCCTCTTGCGCTCTCATGTTAATGGCGGGTGGCGTCTGCTGAGGGGGACGCAAATAACCGCTACCGGCAAGGGAAAGTCTCCCTGCCTGCCCCACTTCCACTCTCCGCAAGTATTCGAGCTCGCCAGTATGTCCGTGGTGCCGCCTAATCGCTCACAAACCGGCTGGCCCCGGGGAGTCAACCAGTTCGGCAACAAGTACATCCAGCAGACCAAACCCCTCACCCTGGAGCGCACCATCAACCTGTAAGTGCGGCCTGGCCTTCGCGCGCTGTATTCTCAGGCACCCCCTTTCCTTGTGAGCGCTCCCAAGGGTTCCCGATCTTCTTCCGGCGCGCCCCCGGCCCTCCGCGGGCTTCACGCCTCCCCATCACCTCCACTCCCGCTCCCGAATGCGCGCCTTTCTAGCTGCTACGGGGCCCTTCGTGGTCCTCGAGCGCCACAAAGTTAGAGCCCTACTTGAGAGGGTTTTCTTTTCCTGGACAGAGGGCTTGCTTCCATGCCCCTGGATTCAGTCATAATAGGAAAATCCGAAGTTTGCTTTTGAACTCCCTTCCCCACGTCTCTGAGAGGAAACCATCTGCAGAGCGTGGTGTTCATTTTTCCTGTCCAGTGTTTATGTTTTCACATCACGTATGTGGTATTGCTTTTTCTTATTTGATGTGAACGGTATAATGTATCGTGTGCGCAGCTTTCATTTTTCTGTAGCAGAGAGCTTTGGAGAGCTAGCTATAATGCGTAGGTTTAGTTTTTTTGTTTTTGTTTTTTTTTCCTTTTAACGGTTTAATTGATATTTGAGCTCCTGAATACACCACGTTTTATTCATGTGCTCGGGGCCATTTGGCTAACCCCTCTGCATTCACCTGCCCTCTCTCCCGCAGCGACAGCAGCGGGCGGGGGCGGGGGGGACAGCAGCTTGGGAGGGTGCCTGCTGTTAAGGTTAGGCTTTCATTCAGACAGTGGAGGGAAGCAGCGTGTAGCCCCCAGAGAACCCATTTTGGGCTGCGTTTTTATTTTCAACACTTTTCTGTTTGAACCCTTCAAGCTGTTGCATTTCGATGTCACTCTCAAAAGTTAATCTCGCAGTGGCAGATAATTGGCTTTGGAGTTCTGTCTGGCTCAAGAAATTTTCCGTATTCTCTCTCTGTTTTTTTTAATCGTTTCTGAGAGTTTGTGAGGCACCGTGGTGCTGACTCTAATGAAGGAAAGTGGCCACTTTCTGGTTAATGTTTAAAAAGTGCAAGGACTGGGGCACCTGGGTGGCTTAGGCGATTAGGCATCTGCCTTCTGCTCAGGTTGTGATCCCAGAGTCTTGGGATCTAGCCCAGCGTTAAGCTCCCTGCCCAGTGGGGAGCCTGCTTACCACTCCCCCTGCTTGCTAGCTCTGTCAGATAAACAAACAAACAAATAAATAAAATCTTAAAAAAAAAAAAAAGAGGTACAAGGATTTACTGATACTGGTGTTTCCATGAGAAACTTTAGGTGTTTCTCTATCTTACTTTCAAATAAAGGAACTTTTCCCCTTCAAAAGTGATTTGAAATCGAAGAGATGATTGCTATTATTGTTTTATTTGGCAAAAAAAGTTTGGTGCTGGCATGGAAATTTAGACAATAAAAATAATTGGGTTTATGAAATCTAGCTAGATTGATGTGTATATACAAGTTAAAATATCTAGGTATTACATCAACATAATAACAGTTTAATTTCATATCCCCTCTTTAAAACATCTTCATAAGATACCCGTGAAGCCGAAAAGGCAAATGTTCTTTTTAAAAATGTAAAAGCACAGCTTCTGGATTACTTTAGTAATTAGGAGTAGGGCTTGTGGTTTTTCCTTGATTTAGCTTCATTACTGGATCAATTTGCGTCAAGTTACTATGTAGAATTAACATGGTGAAGTGTTTTTATTTTTACTCCATTAAAGTTATGGATTGATGAATTTACAGAATGTTTCCTCTCCTGGATAAATAGGGTATGCAGGAAAAAAAAAACAAACACTGTTGTGAACTCAATTCACCTGGGTGAGTTATAATGTAACTTGAAAACAAGTCGTTTTTCCCCTACTATACTTTCTTTTAGGATGTACTACGTGAAAGTCTACTTTGTACCAGGCACTGGGCATAACTCTGGGTATTCAGTGGTGAGGAAGTAAGATGTGGTCCCTGCTTTGCAAAGTTCACAGTGTGAGGGGAAATAAAACACATGTCCGGGCTGGCGCTATGATTTCATATATGAAAATTCTTATATTTCATTTAGATGGCATCTCTTTATTGATATGGAGCTAGCCTTTACAGTATAGATATGTACAGGTATCCTTAATTCTTTCTAACTCAAGTTGTGAATACTAAATGTTAATACATATAAAAAATTGCCTGGCACATAGTACTGGGTGAAATTGTTGCTACTAGTGATGGTGTTAGATTCAGCATTGGGTCTACTGGGGAAGTCCTTAAATTCTTTAAATCTGGTTCTTATATGCCTAGAATCTGGCTTCAATGTTAAGTTTTGACAACCTTGATTTGTTTACCTTTCAAGAATAGCTGAGTGGGTTAATTATATAGTTGTTGGCTTTTAATGTTAAGTCATTTTGATACGGAATAGGCAGGTGTGGTCAAAGCATTCTTTTTATTTTAAATTACTATTATTTTTAAAAATATTTTATTTATTTATTTGTCAGAGAGAGAGAGAGAGGGAGCGAGCACAGGCAGACAGAGTGGCAGGCAGAGGCAGAGGGAGAAGCAGGCTCCCCGCCCAGCAAGGAGCCCGATGTGGGACTTGATCCCAGAACGCTGGGATCATGACCTGAGCCGAAGGCAGCTTCTTAACCAGCTGAGCTACCCAGGCGTCCCGGTCAAAGCATTCTTACTCAAAGACTTATCATCAGAGGGTTCTTTACTGTAAGGATAATGATTAGGGGGTTACAAGGTGGTATGTTTGATTAAATATAAATATGGGATTTTTAACTGTCTTTAAGGAAAAGTTTGATATTTACTAGGCAAGATGAAAACTATCTTAATATGAGCTATATTTTGAATTCTTGCTAGAGGAGAGAATATTCAGAAAAGATATGGTGGGCAAAGGATTTGAATGACAAGAAGGGAAGAGTAAGGATATTGGATAGAATACATGCAGAAAGTCAAGGTTTATTTAGAGGGGAAAGAAAAGTTCACCTGAAGAGGAAAGGGTTGTGGTACCAGAAAAGTCTGAGGATAGTTGACTGGGAGAAAAATAATTGAAGAGTTGATGGAAGGTGGTGGCTCACCTTGTAGAAAAAGAGCACCTTTAGCACCCATAATTAATAGAATTTCTGGTTAGATTAGTAGAAGATCCCAAGGGGACATTAGCTAGGTTGACATCGTTAGTCTAAAACCAGAGGATATCCAGATAGCCACTTCTCTAAGCATTTGAGGGCCTTAAGGGGTGGTGTTATCTATACTTGAAAGTTCAAGTGTGGTGTAGCAACTTGATGTAATGGAAGCTGTGTCCTTACAGTCCAAAGTGCTGGATTCTGATCTCTGCTGTCACATTAACTTGTGTAAGTTTGGACAAAACCTGGTGTTTTCCAAACTTTTTCCCCCGTAGTTTCTTTATATGTGTTTGGTATCTGTCATGGTAAATTACGGTCCTCAGTCCTCATGTTAGATACTTGTTTTTGGATCACAGGTACCCTCTTACCAATTATACTTTTGGTACAAAAGAGCCCCTCTATGAGAAGGACAGCTCTGTTGCAGCCAGATTTCAGCGCATGAGGGAGGAATTTGATAAAATTGGAATGAGAAGGACTGTAGAAGGGGTTCTGATTGTACATGAGCACCGGCTACCACATGTGTTACTGCTACAGCTGGGAACAACTTTCTTCAAATTGTAAGTGTTATTGGAATTTAGCAGCTAGACAACTTTTAATAGGATTGCTGTTTTATGCAGTTTTGGAAGACCATTTTTGACTTTAGTCATTTATTTCCATAAGTACTGCTGTTAATGGAGTCTTTAGAAAAAGAAAATCATTTCATTTTTCAGTGTAAAGCTCAATTATTCCTTAACTAGCAATCTATATATTTCTGTATATTGTTGTTAATAACTGAGCTTGATAGAAACTTCATGAAGCAGATTAGTCGAAGTTCAATTTCTAGATGTCATTGTACCATTACTAAGAACAAGTGATATTATTTCTTTCTTAGGATGAATGGTGTTTCTGATTCTTAAAATGACTTGCATTTTTATAGGTAACTGTTTAGTTTTATCACTTAAACTCATAAATATCTCCGTATTATACATTCAGTGCACAACTATTTGACCAGATTATACCAAAAAGAGAGGTCTCAAATCCTTAGTTTGGAATTCTTGAAGAATGCCCCATTTTTCAGACCAAAAAAATGTGGTCCGTTGCCTCTTTGGGCATTTCCAGAATCCATTATGACCAGATTGCCTTCCAGAGAGAAGAGAGTGGGATAGACTGGTGGCTATAAGTTGTTTGTTACGTTACATACTTTGTTTAAAACTAGGGTTTGTGCACTGTTAGTCTGGTGAATTAAAAGTATGAGTTCAATTTTCTAGCACATTCTTCCCCCTCCCTTTGACATTTGTTTGCTCTAATTGCCTTATGTGACACTGAAATAGGAGTTATTCAGTTAGATGATAGAAATAATTATTATTGTGTTCTTCCTGTTATCCTAAAATTGTTTTAAGTTGAAAGCTGAAATTCTTAACCTTTATACAGACCTGGTGGTGAACTTAACCCAGGAGAAGATGAAGTTGAAGGACTAAAACGCTTAATGACAGAGGTATTTCTCCATTTAACCACTTTGGCGGTTTTATCCTTGCCCATCAGAACACCATCAACAGAATGGATAAATAGGCTTTTTATCTTTTTTATTTTTAAGTTTATTTTGAATAGTTTTAACTAAATCTTAAACAACAGAGTATTAGTACTATGTTTACTTTCTTTAAGTTGAACTAGAACTTAACACTTTTTTCCATTGAAGTGCTGATGTAACAATAAGGGTTAATAAAAGCCAACATTTTATTGAGTACTTACTGTGCTAGGCATTGTTTGTTCTGAGTGCTTTACATGCAGTAGTCCCTTCAGCTGTCACAACGGCCCTAGGAAGAAGTACTGTTATTAATCCTATTTTACTGAAAGGGAAACTGGGCACAGAGGGTTCAAGTAACTTCCTTGATGTTTACAGGTAGTTTGTCATGGAGCTGGAGATTGGAATACAGTTAGTTTTGTTGCGGTGTAGGCTGCTATAGGATTTTTGACAAGAGTGATTCCTGTTAAAAAGCTATTTTCATTTTTGACATATCTTTTAAGCTTTACCCACATTGTGCTACCTTTTAAAAGTCACTCTAATGCCTGTCTCTAAAGACTTGAGGCCAAATGCATAGATGGTCCAGGTTCTGAAGTTACAGATCGTTTTTATTATTATTTTTTTTTTTAGCACGCAGTCCTTCCCTCTTTAATTACAAAACTAATACGAATTATGTGCAAAAACCTTGGCAAGTACAGAAAAGCAGGAGAAACAAAACTAAAATCACCTGTAATTCTACCACTTTGACCTATTGGCTTATCTCTCCAGTGTTATATTATACCTTTTAAATATTGTGCTGTGCTTGGACTTCCCTTTACATGTGGTTGATTGAACCTATTTGCTTAACTCAGCTGCTTCTCAGAAGTCCACCAAGAAGGAAGTAAAGGGGTTTTTAAAAGATAGAAATACAGTAGGATTGAAGGAGTTTAAGATGAGACAATTGCAAAAAAGAATTTTTAGAAGCTAGAAAAGCAGATGGGCAAATCACATCTGACTTAGCTGAAACCTCAGCACAGCAGGGGGTAGTTCGGGACTTTGCACTTCATAGCACCACACAGGCTGAGGAATTGGAAGTGCCAGGTGCCCCTGAAAGTGGGAACATGCATGGACTGGAAACTGGATTGTTAGTCTATATTTCTATATCTAGATTGTCTTGCATGCTTTTTCCAGTTAGGTAAAAATTGGCTGGTGATTGATTGTCAGTGGAGATTGACTTAGAAAACACTAAGCAACGAAAAAAATAGAAGGGATGAGAAGAATAAATGAGAGTTTATATCCTGAATAGTGAGACTTACAGATTTCTACTATGCTGATAGAATTGTGACAATTAGGCTTATATACTCCAAGCTGAAGGTTGGAGGTTTTGTTTCTGGAGAAAGTGACCAGTCCAAAAAAAACGCCTCCAGATGATGGTATTTGGGAATCTTCCCAGAGAATAGTGTGGCCCTGCCACTCAGGGTGACGGCTAAACGCTGTAGTACTTTACCCTTAATTGTGAGTCAGGCTTTTGGATAAAGTGTCTTAACAAGAAAGAGATCAAAAGAAGCAAATGAGGGGCGCCTGGGTGGCTCAGTGGGTTAAAGCCTCTGCCTTTGGCTCAGGTCATGATCCTAGGGTCCTGGGATCGAGCCCCGAATTGGGCTCTATGCTCAGCAGGGAGCCTGCTTCCTCCTCTCTCTGCCTGCTTCTCTGCCTACTTGTGATCTCTCTCTGTAAAATAAATAAATAAAGTCTAAAAAAAAAAAATGAGGGGCGCCTGGGTAGCTCAGTGGGTTAAAGCCTCTGCCTTTGGCTCAGGTCATGATTCCAGGGTCCTGAGATTGAGCCCTGCATTGGGCTCTATGCTCAGCAGGGAGTCTGCTTCCTTTCCTCTCTCTCTGCCTGCCTCTCAGCCTACTTGTGATCTGTCTGTAAAATAAATAAATAAACTCTTTCAAAAAAAAGAGAAGCGAATGGAACTCAACAGAAACAGACAATTCAGCAGTCAATAAAATTATAATATTCTGGATGTGATGAGAGGAGATAGCTCATCTGTGGAACCCTGGGCCAGAAAAAAGACTATTGAACCAATAAGAAAGAACTCATGAGTATTAAAAAAAAAATGTTAGCAGAAACAAAACATTCACTAGAGGGTTAAAAGATTGAATTTAGGAAATCTAGAAAGTAGGATGAAAAGGTAAAACAGAGGTAAGAAAAGATAAAATTAGTGGGTCATTCTAGAAGGACCAAAATAGGTTATAGACAAATAGAGCAGAGGAAGAATATCAAAACAATAATTCAAGAAAATTTCCCAAACTTAAAGAACACGAGTTTTCAGATCAAAAAGACCTACCGTCCTGCCCTTTATAATGAATGTTAAAAGATCCATGCAGGGGCGCCTGGGTGGCTCAGTGGGTTGACGCCTCTGCCTTCGGCTTGGGTCATGGTCCCAGGGTCCTGAGATCGAGCCCCGCATTGGGCTCTCTGCTCGGCGGGGAGCCTGCTTCCCCCTCTCTCTCTGTCTGACTCTCTGCCTACTTGTGATCTCTGTCAAATAAAAAAAAATAAATCTTAAAAAAAAAAAATCCATGCAAAGGCATATATCATCATGAAAGTTTAAATCAGTAAATCAGTAAGGATAAAGAGAAGATCTTGAAAACTTCCAAAGTTGGAAAGTGGAGGGGAGACGAGTTAAATACAAAGCATCATCAGAAATGGTATTGACTTCCTAGAAATAAAACTGGAAGTTAAAAGGTCTTAAATAAGATGCCTTCATAATTCTGAGAGAGCATGGTTTCTGCCATAGAATTCTCTAATTAAACCATAAATCCAGTGTGTAGGTAAAATTATTTCCAAACATACAGAGTTTCCAGAAATATAGATCTTGTAACTTTTCTCAGGAAGCTACTGAAGGGTGTTGACTACCAAAATGAAGGGAAAAACTAAGAAGATACAGGATTCAGAATATAGAGAGGATCTAACAACACAGGAGAGAGGCAGAGGGAAGCCCTAGGACTCCAGTTGTGAGGCAGGGTTGAGAGCATCTACAGACTGGAGAAGGATGATAGAAAGTGTCTCTTAGGAAAAAAAAAGAAAAAAAGAAATTGACAGAATAATTGACATTTGAATTGAGAAGAAATTTAAGTTCTTGGGAGAATGTGGACATGAAGTAGTGATAGTGAATGATATATGTATTAGTTATTAACTCTAAAAGAAAAGGATAGTTGTGTAGTAAGTGCAATTATAGTTTACTCAACACTGTGGTGTGTCTTGAGTCACCTAGTCATAGTAATTTAAGTACTGAATGTAGACTTAACCAAATATTGATTATGGGAGGATGGTAGAAGAGAAAGTATGAATGGAGGATATAGTTTAAAGATCCAAAGTCTCACTCACAGTAGAGGGTGTTGATTGCTTTTTTTTCTTTAGGTTTATAAAAATGTAAAGTAATCAAGAAATGACCAAAAAGCATGCATGAAAAGTATAACTGTAGTGGAGAAACTTGATAAACAGCACCTCAGCCCAGGTGATCAAGGTTAACATCAGTAAAAGTCGTGTCTATGTAGTATGCTCTTGACATGATGTAATGAGAATGGTACTTTAGCTTGGTGGTCTTCCTCTCTAAACTCCCCAAAATCCATAATCCCTGTCTAACTGAGGGGCACGTTATTAAATATTTCATTAGTATTCCTCAAAACTATGAAGATCATCAAAAACAAAGAAACTGAGAAACTGTTACAGACTATAGGAAAAATTACAATTAAATGTAGTGTAGTTGCCTAGAGGAAATTCTGGGACTGGAAAGGACATAAGTTAAAAACTAACGATGCCTGAATAAAGTATTCACTTTCAGCTAGTGAAGTAACAGTATCGGTCCATTAGTTGTGACAAATGTGCTCTAGTATAAGATGTGAATAGGGGAAACTGGCTGTGGGATACATAGGAAGTTTGTACCATATTTGCATTTTTTTCTATAAATGTGAAACTAAAACAGTTTTTTTGTTTCAGGGTTTTATTTAAGTTCTGGTTAGTTAACATACAGTGTTTATAGTTTTAGGGGTAGAATTCAGTGATTCATCACTTATATATAATACCCAGAACTCATTACAGTTGTCCTTAATACCCATCTCGCCCACACACCGCTCTGCCCTGCTCACCTCCCCTCCGGCAACCCTCTGGAGCTAAAATAGTTTCTTTAAAAACAAGGCAAATGCTTGTGAAAAATAGAGGGGAAAAACTCTAAGAGTTGGAAGTTGTAGCCAATGGAAATGGGGAAAGTGGGACAGGGAACTGCTCTTTTTCATTATAGACCTTGTAGAACCATGTTTGACCAATTAAAACATATAGAGTATAATTTTGATTAAAATAACTTAAGGTTAATATTATGCCACATGGACTTATAAAAATGAAAGTTTTTTTTCTATAATTTAGTTAGGAGGTGATTTAGCTACAGTTGATTCTAGTAAAACTATTGTATGTATGGCATTGGGTTATGTAAGAAATTGGCCACCTTTGGTTTTTCTTGTGTGGTCAGAGCAGAACGACAAATTTGTTGGTCCTGTATAGTTATGTGGTTGCTAGATTGCCATTTTGGAACGAATAGTTATGTCTTGGGTCAAATGACATAGATGATAGTAGACAAGAAATTATAAAGAAGAAATTTATATCTTTACAAAAGAAGTATATTCATGGGTAGATATTACTGGTTGTATTATTTCATTTTGATAGATACTGGGTCGTCAAGATGGTGTCCTGCAAGACTGGGTCATTGATGACTGCATTGGTAACTGGTGGAGACCAAATTTTGAACCTCCTCAGGTCAGTGCTCTTTTCTATTTGCTGGGCATTTGGGGAAGTAGAAAACTACTTTAATTCCAGCCTTTTGAAAAGAGTATAGCAGAACTTGACTTTCTCTTTCATTAATGTAGATAAAAAATTTTTAAAAATCAAGCATTTTTTTCTTTTAAAGAAAAATTTCACATATACAAAAGTAGGAATAATAAAAGTACATGAATCCCATTACCGGTCTTCTACCTTCAGCAGTTAGCAGCTCATGGTCAGACTTCACTTGGCACTGTTTTCCCCTCCCTTGCCTTGGATTATTTTGGAACAAGTGCTAGGTAATCATGTCAAATGTAAATATTTAAGTATATGTCTCTAAAACGTAAGGGCCTCTTTAAAAACACAACACAGTATACATTCTCACACTAAAAGTAAGAAATTATTCCATAATATCATTAAATATGTGTATTTCTGACTAGTTTCAAGCTTTTGTTTTCTAATTTGTTTCAATTAGGATAGTCTCTTAAGTCTCTTTTGGCTGGTCACTTTCCTGGTTCTCTTTTTCCCCCCCTCATAATTTATTAATAAAAACAAGCTTTTTAAAGTCCTTTGTGTTCCCATTGCTGATTGCATCTGCCTGTTGTCATTGAACTTGTAATTCTTTCGCTTCTGTCCTATAAACTGGTAGTTAGATCAAGAAACTGGATTTGGCTGGTGGGGGAGTATAAGGCTCACCGGAGGTGGTGTATTGTTTAATTTCTGCATAGTAAATTACTCCTAAACTTAGCAGTTTAAGACAGCAGACATTTGTTATCTTCATTTCTCAAGGTCAGACATCTGGGAGCTGCCTAGCTGGGTGGTTCTGGCTTATGGTCTCTCAAGAGGTTATGGTCAGGCTGTCAGCTGGGATTGCATCACCTCAAGGCTGGACTAGGGCTGGAGGATCTGATCCCAGGTTCACGCATGTGTTTGTTAGCAGGCCTCTCTTCCTGTGCTGTTGGACTGAAGGCTTCAGTTCCTTGTTGGGTGTTGACCTGAGGGCGCTCTCTGTTACCAGGAGAGTGTCTCCATAGGGTAACTCCCAGTGAGGCAGCTGGCTTCCCCTAGAGCTTGAGATCCAAGGTGGAGAAAGTGACAGAGAGCAAGAAAGCTGTGGTCTGTATAACCTAATCTTGACAGTGACATACTGTCACTTCTGCTGTATGCTACTGGTCACACAAGCCAACATAGTACATTGTGGGAGGGGACTACACAAAAGGGTGCATACCAGGAAACGGGTCACTGGGGGTCATCTTGGGGGATGGCCCTTACAGACAGTATCATGCACTTACACAGAAGTTTTATAATGTCTGGTTATATCTTTTTATAATGTTAGCCGCTGGTTGATAATAGTTTTTTGGGCTTATTAATTCATCCTTTTATTAAGGGAAACTTCTCTTATCAACTATTTGGTTACCCTGAGGCATAATTTATGTAGGAAAGAATAGATGCTTCTTTTCAGAAGAATGAGTGAATTTATTAGTATCCTTCAAAGACTTTATTCACAATAAAGAATAAGACAGAGACTAGGGTGCAGATAGATTGTTTGGGAAGTGATCCTAGAAAACAGTAGACTGATGAGATCGATGGGGGAATTACAGCTATGGGCAACTGGATCGATTCTGCTAAGGACCATGAGGAACCATATGCAGTCTACCTTAAAATTGTTCATTAGAAGGATGGAAGGCTGGAGACTCCTACCCCATTGGATGAGGGTTGTATTAACTCCCTTGCACTTTCATGTAGAGCACAGGTTGTGAGATTTTCTGGGACTTTAGAAACTCTTTGAGGCTGAAAAGCAGAGAGAGAGACAGTGGCAGTAAGGTGGGAGCTTTCTGGCAGTTTCCAACACAGCTACCCTGAAATCTGAGGTGGGATGAGATCTGACGGGGTGGTAATGAGGTAATGCGGGGCACAAAAAGCATCTGGTTCAGTGACCTTTTAAAGTGTCCTATGACGCCATGGATTTAAATATATTCCTTGTGTTTTAATCCATTGTAATGATTGATAATGGTACTGAGCTCAGATTTTCTTACCTCTAACTGATGGGAGACTCTGATCCTGAATCCTGTTAATAAGGTTCTATGACTTAGATTGCTTCTTTGCATGACAGCATGTTCCAGGTTAAGAATTATATAAAATATCAGCCAAGCAAAAGACGATTATGCCTGTCCTCTTCCTTCCGACTCTCTGGTATAGCTGAGGGATAGGAAGAGAGGTGCTGTGGGAGCTGGCGCCAGTTCTCACCACCTAAAAACTGTCTCGGCTTTAAGAAAGTATAATTTCATCTGAAAGTAGTGAGGTTCCTGGTCCAAAGGTACATAGAACGATTATTGTTAACATTTTTTTGGTTTCTAAACCTTCTTTGATCAAACTGAAAGCCCAGTAATAACACAAAAGTTTTTCAGGCTTCTCTCTGAATACCCTCATTCATCTCCCCTACCAAAGTCCTAGGACAGTTGCCTTCATGGACAGAACCCTGGGGTTGGCTCTGCTAGCATGAGATGCAACGTAAGTGTTGTGTGTTTATTTCATACACTTGGAGTAGTGGTTAGGTGTCAGCGGGAAAAGAGCATGACACCATCTCCCTATCTTTTTGTATAAAGTGCAGTTGGCTTAAAATAAACTCCAAGATGAAGACTGGAGAAGAAAGTATTAAAAGAAGAGGAACATACAGCCCCAAGTAGAAGAAAATTGGGGCAATGCCAGTCACTTTGGTTTGGTCATGGTTTAGGAGCTTTTGTTGTATGTGAACCACAGGTCTCCTGTAGCCTATGCTGTTCAGACTACTTCTCACCGCGCTGTCTGTCATTGCCAGTGTGCCTGGTTTTCATGACCATGTCGGGCAACTCCAAAGCCTGGAACAGTTGTCTTCAGTTATCATGTCTTAGGGATGGCTCTGGTGTATCATTATTGTAACTTGAATACTGGGATGTTGAGTGGGGTGGAATAGTGGGAAATAACAGGCTTTTATCATCAGATAAGGGTTGAATAGATGAGGTTGAATCTTGGTATCATTACTTAGTTGTGTAGTCTTGGGAAAGACTTGCAGCTTCTCAGTGTAAGTTCTTACATAAAATGTGGGTGATGTTTCCTCCTTTTGGCAGCTTCTGTTTTATCCTACTCTCCCCTTATATCTATTTTCAGCATTTCCAATTCCCCTGCCCTCAAAATACAACTCCCAAAGCCAGAGTAGGTTTTTCTGAATGTATGTGGGGAGATGCAGGTGAGTTCTGTACCTCTGACTTTTCAAATTCACCATGCCGGAATTCTTTCTGAGGTCCCCTCTCTAATTCTCTTTAGAATCCTCCCCTCTCTAATTCTCTTTAGAATCCCTTAAGTTCTCCGAAATATTTTCCCCATTTTCACAAGCAACTTTACTCTTTCTAGCTGACAAGACTCCACTGAGACTTTTGGTTTCTGAACATTCTTTGACCAAACTATTTTAGCTCAGTAATAAGACCCAAGTTTTCCAGGTTGGTGTGTGTTGGGGGTGTGTGTGTGTGTGTGTGTGTGTGTGTGTGTGTGTGAGTGAGAGTGACATTGTTGGGGGAGGACTGTCTTATCAAATACCTCAAAGGGCATATTTAAACTTCTAATATAGTAAACTTCTTTGGGTTGTAAGTTTCTCAAGCTATAAATCCTGTGACTATACATATAATTGACTTGAATGGCTAATTGGTTTACTACTCATTATGTTGTATTTATCAAGCATTTATCTTTTAGAACATCTGTTAGGTATCAGCTTCCGGTAAAGGGAAGACCAGAAAGAGTTCTGTTTCTCCCAACAGTTTATGCTGTATTGGGAAAGAAACAGAAAGTAATAAATGAAACCACAGGATACATGTTAAAATTGTGTTGGGATTATGAGGAACTTGGTCTCGGGGTTGATACTTGATCTTAACGTCTGAAATGGAAGAAGTTGATAAATAAAGGCATGGGGTATGAGGAAGGTCCTGGCAAATACAAATTATTCTCTTTTGTGATTTTAGTACCCGTATATTCCTGCACATATTACAAAACCTAAGGAACATAAGAAGTTGTTTTTGGTTCAACTTCAAGAGAAAGGTAAGTTATTTTGCTTTTGAATGCAGCCATCTGAAAACTTTTGTAGAGTAATTTCAAGAATACTTTTATTTGAATTTTCTCCAAGTTCCTTGAATTTTTGAATTTATTGTGAAAATAAAAACATATACTACGTATATACAAAATTAACTGCTGGCTTTTTTTTTAAGATTTTATTTTGTTTATTTTTTAAAGATCTTATTTATTTATTTGAGAGAGTGTGAGTGTGAGCTTAAGCAGGGGGAGCAGCACAGAGAGAGAGAAAGAAACTCTCAAGTGGACTCCACACTGAGCACAGCGGCCTGAGCTAAAATCAAGAGTCAGACATTTAACCGGCTAAGCCACCCAGGTGCCCCAGAATTAACTAGTTCTTCACATAGATGTGCCAGACATGCTATAGAGGGAAGAGTAAATTTTACGATAGCCTAAAATAACCTGATAGTAGTGTTTTAAAATAACTGTTTAGCTTTTGGTACTGATATTCACATTATGATAAACTGAAACTTTTAGGAGACAGAGGAATTAATTTTTTAAGTACCACCTTTAGGCCTGTTGTACATTTTAACAATAATTATTTCTTGTCATAGTCTTAAAATGGAATTAAAAATAAATTGTAAACCCGAAGGCTCGGCTCTTCTCCCTTTGTTTCCAGGGCCAGCACTTATAAAGTGCTCGTGCTTGTTAATAACACTGACTATGAACTTTGCTTGAAAGATATAACCAAAATGGGGCACTTGGGTGGCTCAGTTGATTAAGTGTCTGCCTCCGGCTCGGTCATGATCCCAGCCTGGGATTGAGCCCCAAATCAGGCTTCCAGCTCAGCATGGAGCCTGGTTCTCCCTCTCCCTCTGCCTGCCACTCCCCCTGCTTGAGCTCACTCTCTCTCTCTCCTTCTGTCAAATGAATAAGTGAAACCTTTGAAAAAAAGATAGAACCAAAATGTGTTAAGGAGAATTACCTTTTTCCTCAGGAGTTTCTCAAATATAAAATGGGTGATTACTTTATAAATGAATTGTAAGCAGTAGTTGTGTAAGAATTTATAGAAAAGGTATATTGTTTTGTTTTATTTTAGCCTTGTTTGCAGTCCCTAAAAATTACAAGCTTGTAGCTGCACCATTGTTTGAATTGTATGACAATGCACCAGGATATGGACCCATCATTTCTAGTCTCCCTCAGCTTCTGAGCAGGTATGGAAAGTTGAATATTTTGTGGCTGATTCATCTAAATTGCCAGATTTAAAATACTCTGAGCCCTTTGAGAAAGGATAGTTATGAATTTTGGTCTTTAAGGAAACTAAGACTGTAGATGGTTTCTTGGACCATGCACAGGCCATAGATTAAATATGACTGACTAAAAGTATCCCCAGACTCCCAAGTTGCAGCATGACATTCCAGTATTTGGGTGAGTGTTCTTCTCCACATCTGATATTTTTGTTACTGTTAAGTTTGAAGTCTTCATTCAAAGAGGAGATGATAAAATGGCAGTCAGCACTCTATAATAAAATTGAGGGGATTTATCTATATGAAAATGTGGAGAATTACATCTTCATGTAAGATGTTCTTTTTCTTCTTTGGAATGTGCTATATTTAGGTCTACTGGGATATGGGGGATTAATTCCTGAATTTTTACATATATGGAGTTTAGTTTTTTTGTTTGTTTTTGGTAGAGAGAGGTATAAGAACGGCATTTTTTAAAAAAGATGACTTGTACTGGTTGATGTTCTTAGAGTCTTCTATAGATAGGAGTCACAGGACAATGTGGTGGCTAAGAATATAGATACTGTGGGCGTTTGGATTTGAATTCAACCTTTAATAACTTCCTGGCAGCATGACCTTGGACATACCTATTTGCTTATTTCTTCACCTGTAAATCAGGATTGTAGTCCCCACTTCATAGAATTATGAGGAGCAGGTAAAAAAACTGCATGTAAAGTGCTTACAATAGTGCCAGGCACCTGGTAAATGCTTAATAAATATTAGTTCAAAAACAGTGATTTTGGCCTTTTCTGAAACTATTGAGTATGAAGTTGGCTCTTTCTTTTTGTTATACTAGTCAAACTTTTTTAATCTTTTGCTCCTCTTCTTTGGTCTGCTGTTGGGTTAAAAGTTGAAGTATGAGATATGAAAAAGTCATATAATTCATTTATTTGAACACTGCTTGTCAGGTATCAGGAACTGTGCTGAGTGGCATAATACAATGAGTTAAAAAATTTTCCTTCTCTCAAGGAACTTGTTAGTGGATAATTAATCAAATGTACACTCTTAAATTTTTTTTTTTTTTTTTTTTTTTTTAGTTGTGAGGCTTTAACAACACTCTTATTTAACGTATAAGATGAGACAGGTCAGAGAAAAGGATGTTTTGGTGTAGAAATGCCAAAAATGTCAAGGGAGGGTAGAAATGTCCAAATTTCTTTATCATCTAAGATAAAAAAAACTTTGTAAATAATGCTGTTCTTAATAAATATATTGTTCTTTCTAAAATTCAGGTTCAATTTTATATACAACTGAATTCCTGCACAGTGGAGAAGTAAAAGAAGCCGTCTCTGTGAGCACAGCTATACACAGTGTAGAATAAATACGGTAGAAAAGGTTTTTTTTGGTTTTTATCTCTTTCCCAGTCCCTAAATTGCTACCTACTTTCTGTTGTTTGAATAGTAAAGTTAATATGAAGAACTAGATGGTGGTGTAAACAAATGTGATAATGTTTAATTTACTTTCGGTTCTACTCATACTTTTTTGTACAACATTAAAGAATATGAACTTCTTTCTATTTGTATTTTTTTTTTTTTAATTTTCACATTAAACTTGTAAAATTCTTACAGGTGAGGACTGTGTTTTTTCCCCTGCTCCTAGGGTGGTGATGTTAAGAGACAATGGCAGGTTTAAGTCAGTTGAGTATGTGGGACCCTTGTTCTGATACCATTTGGGGGGATACACTCCAAGACTGTGTTACAGATTTTTGTTACGAGGAACTTCTGTTACTTTTGGGAACTAGATTTGCTTGATGGAGTCCCGAGGTGCAATTCCTGAACCAAATAATACACTTTGAGTTGTACTCCCAGTATGTTACTAACTGGTACATTTCATACTGATTCATTCAGACCTTTGTTCACAAGCAACAGACCTTAAACATATGGGAAGCCATTAAAATTGGCTAGATTAGGGAAACTCATGGGAATTGGTATAAAAAGAGACCTATTGAGAACTGATTGAGACTTTTTCCCTTCATATAATGGGTGTATTATTTATGTTGTTGTGAAATTATGTGTTTTAGTTATTCTTAGGGCTGTGGTAAAATGGTGATCTGTGAAGGAAGTTTTTAAAAATGGGTCTGTTAGGTTTTGACTCTTGGATTACAAAGTTAGTTATTACAGTTTATATCTATAGAAATTAAAATTTGGTTTTAGCAACAAGCCTTGTCAAAAATATTTTGGGGTAATTTGAATCACCTGAAATCTAAAGACAGGCTAGGGGATAGATTTTGTCAGTCTATGGGAAAAATACCAAATTTAAAGTTCTTTAAAATAACAACTGCTAAATTAGGAACAGGTTTTGGGGAATAAAAAACAATTCTTAGGGCAAAGGAGTGTGCTGGCCGTGTCATTGCTTAATGGTCTAAATATGTTGTACATGCTTTATAACAAGTGTGATGACTGCAGGCTTAATTAACAGGACATCTTATAAGATGCAGCTACTTAAAGAACAGAGATTGCTGTAGTTTATAAGAGATAGAGTGAACTTTTGATTAGTTCTTACATCTTTATGATAACCGATCACAGGCCTTGTCTCCTGAATTTTGGGTGAATTGAAGTATATTGTAAACTGTCCCCTATTTAGACTTGAGAAAATCAGACCAAGAACAGCTGTATCAATAAAAATTCTAGTTTATTTAGCTGAGGTCCCATGAAGCCTTTACAAGGTTGTGTCAATCAGTGACTGTGGTCATGCTCATGCTTAATAGTAGGTGAGCAACAGGCTCTAGGACCAGAAATAATTCATTATTTCCTTTGAAAAAGTGACTGATACTGTGTAGAGTCCTCTTCCCTCGGGCACTAATTTATATTAGCATATTTGTGATTTACCATAAATCACCATTTTACTGGTGAGTTCACTGATTAGCTGAGCCTTATCAAGATGGGGATAGATAGAGATGAGATCCAGCCCACCTGCTGTGGTTGCTTCTGGCATCCAAGTGAAAGGCTGTACTAACCACATTTCAGATGTGCTAGTGCTTGCCTCTTGGGGAAGGTGAAAAGTGGTGGGCTTTTTCTTGGTGTTATTATAATATGCTGTATTATTTGAAGAGATGTGATTTGAAGCTACCCATGTCCTTTGTAACATAAGCTTTGACCTAGAAATTATTTTCTGATCACTACTTCACAGTATAAGTGCTGGAGTCAGTCATCTATATGTTGGGGCTTAGGTGAGAAAAACCTTTGATTTAAGCTGGCTGGGTACTAACCTTAGAATGTAAAAAGATCTGGTTTTCAATGTAAAATTGGCAACACACAAACACAGATTTTTTAAACTGTCTTTGAACTGTTCAGCTGCAGTTGTATCTTAATACTCTAATGTTTTAGGTTTCTTGATGGAAATAGTAGAACTAGGGAAATTTAAATATGACATATTCCTACAACATTAGAAGAGGGTTGCAAGGGAATGTTTACCATTAAGCTCTTTTGATGTAAATTCTTAACATACTCTAAAAACTAACAGTCTTAAATTGTGCATTCCAATTCTCTGTGTATTAAATACTGAATAATTTTAAAATGCGCTCTTGATGTACTGATTTGTATTTTTGAATGCTTCCTGTATTCCAGGTTTATTAATGAGTCCTCTTTTGCATTGTATAAGTACATGTCATGTTATTTTCCCTGAGTAATCTAAGTAGTGCATATTCTCTATAAATCTACTAAATGGCACTGGAAAATATTTAGTAGGTTGGGGAGTAGAAGTTTTACTCAGATGTTTTCAGTCATATTTAGAATTGACATCCCTTTGAAGAAAAGTAAGATTTGTTTTTTTCCTAAATGATGAAGACTATTATGATTTTTTAATAAGCAGATAATACTTAAAATGGCATTATGATAACTGTTTATGAATTTATACTTTTAACAGCAGATCAGGGAGATTTCTTATTTTTTAATCACTGCCTTAGCTTACAAGGTTCAGTTATTATTTTTATTTTTATGGGTTCCATTAAATTAGCATTTATTGGCATATAAAACATAGTCAAATTACCGGTCTGTTTTCTTCCATGCTGAACTAAAGTGAGAGGTAGAGGTCCTCTAAATTCAACATGCCAGCGAGCAAGCAACTTAAAATTTCCTTTCTTAAATGATGTGACTCTTAAGGTCTCAGGTTTTTAATGACCTTATTTTTTAAGTAGTTGCTCATTCACTTGAGATGAAATGCTTGGAGTAGCTTTCCACCTCAAGAGTTCCTCAGGCTTATTGTTTTTACTGGTTCATAGTGTTTGGACAGTACGTGCTGTTCACTAAGACTGCTTCAGAGGGTGTGCGGTTTTTGTGTTGCTTCGCCAGAGAAGCCTTAGTGGTTTTTGACTGTACTGCAAGTCCGATTCCGTAGCAAAGGTTTGATTTCCTATAATTCCACTTGTTGTGCATCATTTATTCTTTGGGTTAAACTAGACTCATTTCAAGTAGTTTGCCTTTGTTGTTCAGATGTGATCAAAAACACAATACTGTAATTAGACTTGAGCCATAAGACACATTTTAATATTAGCTCATATTTATCAAGCTTTTTTTTTTTTTTTTCAAGCTTGTTTTTGTGGGGAAAAAAAACCCTGACTAAAACCTAAGTGAGTCTTAAGCCAGTTTAGGTGTAATTTGTATCTTAGTGATGGGTTGTACCATAGGACTAGAGAAAAATTGGGGACATATAATGTTCTCTGTTGAGGGAAAGACCAGCGCATTTAAAAACTTAAAACTTTTGGTTACTGTGTTTACATCATAGTGTACTAGCATCGTTTATGGTTTGGCTTTGAGGATTTTTATGGCATTACACTTACAGAAAATGTATAAAAGAAACTGAAGTTTTGGTTATATTTTTATATTTGTAAATGAAAGTTTGACTAAAATGGTCACTGTTCTTTTTAAATTTTATTTTATTGTTTATTTCAATTAAAAAAATAAAACAGAATGACATTCTCTGATTTGTGTGTGGCTACTAACCTTAGTGTGCCGTTAGAAATCCTGCTCGGTTCTTTTTCAGTATTGTTGGCCAGGGGCCGTTAGGTAAGAGACAACTTGACAGAATAGCAAGGGTCTGAAGAACTGGGACACCCATGCCCTCTCTGGCATGCCCCCATTGTGTGTTAGCTGTGATCTTAGGCAGATCTAGTTTCTGCATTGTGAAGCGGTCAATGGATTTGGAACCTGAAGACTGGGATTAGTAGTTGCCACACAATTTTGCTGTGTTGTATCATTGGGGGCTCAGTTTCCTCATCTATAAATCTCTGTGTTGGTTCCTCTAGGTGTTTTTTTTTTCCCCTCAGATTTGCCTGGAAGTCATGTTCTGTGACACTGTGCTTGCTGCTTATGTAATACTGTGTAATAGAATTTCAGCCTCTTAAATAGAAACAGTGTACCCAAAAGATGAGAACACCTGTGTCATAAGATCATAGCCTTAAGGTTTTATATCAGAACAAAAGTTGAACCAAACCTGATAAAGTTATTGTAAAGTTTCTCTGAAAACGTTACTGCTTTTTTATTGCAGGAACCAAAAAACTATGAAAAATTATTAAAGAAAAGCTAAAAATTGAACTGACTTTTCCCCTACAACTTGAGTTGGTTATTGTTTCCCCCTCTGCTAGATTGAGTAGTGGAACACAGTGGTCCAGCTAATGAAACACCAGAGTTCTGTGGGAGTACACTTAAGGTTATTGGTTAGATAAGGTAGTTTCAGTTTCTGGGATGTTGAGAATCTTCAACAACAAACTAATCTCCACCTTTTTCAAAGAATAGTGAAAATCAAATGAAGTCATGAATATAAGAGGATTTCAGGTATTTAAAAAGTGAATAGCAGTAAAGTAACTAGGTGTGACTCAATCTACACAAGCAGTTTTGTCTGATTTGATAAAATATTTCCTTTAAATCAAGCCAAATCAGAGCCATCAGTCTATAAAGGAGGCAGAAAATTCAGTCCCTCAGTCATTGGGAGACTGTGGGGCCAACTGAAAGTCTCCAAGGAATCCCGAAAGCATAAATGGTATTCTGAAATGAGGGTGGGAGTGCAGAGAGCTCTAGCTTCTGTCGTGGACTCTACAGATATTTTTCTTGTCTAAGCTGGGCCAGCCCCTTAAGGTCTGGTGTGGTTGCCTTCCTGCCACACTGGGCCTTAGGACTCAACTGAGAAATGTAGTCTGTTTCCTGGGCACACTAAGTATTCATTCCTCTGTGTCTTGCTTCCTCCCCGGGTCCTCTCCTGGAGTAGGTAAGATACAGTGCAAAGAACCAGAAACACTGATTTTAGAAGGTGGGTTCTGACCATGCTAAAAAAAAAAAACCCTTCAGAGGGGTGCGTGGGTGGTTTTAGTTAAGCATCCAACTCTTGATCTTAGCTCAGGCCTCAGTTTCAGGGTTGTGAGTTCTAGCTCCTTGTTGGGCTCCATGCTGGTTATAGAGCCTACTTAAAGTGTGTGTGTAATTAACGCTTCCCTGGCCCCCTCCCCCAGCCAAATTGTTCTGTTCCATCACAGGCCCTTGAATAGGATGTTTCTAACAATTCCAAAGTGGATAGCAGTAACTTTGAGAGATCTTTGTTTTCTAATTAATAGACTTTTATTATTATTTTTTAAAGATTTTATTTATTTGACAGGGATCACAAGCAGGCAGAGAAGCAGGCAGAGAGAGAGGAGGAAGCAGGCTCCCCGCAGAGCAGAGAGCCGGATGTGGGGCTCAATCCCAGGACCCTGGGATCATGACCCCAGCCTAAGGCAGAGGCTTTAACCCACTGAGCCACTCAGGTGCCCCAGTAATAGACTTTTAGAACTAAAATATTAGATGTTAAAGAGACTCAAAAATGGTTTAGTCCTTTTGAAATTTTTTTAAGATTCAGCAAATACTTACTGGGTACCTACTCTGGAGCAGGTACAATTCTAGGCCTTGGAGAAACAATGAGGAATAAGACCCCAAGCTCAAAACTTTTTTTTGGGTAGCACTTTTTTTGGGTCACATCTTTATTGAAGTGTACAGTGAAATGATTTTTAGTACATTCAGAATTTCAGAGCCAACAGCACAATTTAAAAAAAAATCCATATTTTGCTTTTATCCTCCAGTTCCCTT
>RCUC01152784.1:0-51840 GCA_003697995.1 Taxidea taxus jeffersonii | reverse complement strand
ATATGCTGCCTACAAGAAACTCATTTTAGACCTGAAGACACCTCCAGATTGAAAGTGAGGGGGTGGAAAACAATTTACCATGCTAATGGACATCAGAAGAAAGCTGGGGTGGCAATCCTTATATCAGATCAATTAGATTTTAAGCCAAAGACTATAATAAGAGATGAGGAAGGACACTATATCATACTCAAAGGGTCTGTCCAACAAGAAGATCTAACAATTTTAAATATCTATGCCCCTAACATGGGAGCAGCCAACTATATAAAACAACTAATAACAAAATCAAAGAAACACATTGACAACAATACAATAATAGTAGGGGACTTTAACACTCCCCTCACTGAAATGGACAGATCATCCAAGCAAAAATCAACAAGGAAATAAAGGCCTTAATGACACACTGGAGCAGATGGACATCACAGATATATTCAGAACATTCCATCCCAAAGCAACAGAATACACATTCTTCTCTAGTGCCCATGGAACATTCTCTAGAATAGATCACATCCTGGGTTGTAAATCTGGTCTCAACAGGTATCAAAAGATTGGGATCATTCCCTGCATATTTTCAGACCACAATGCTCTGAAGCTAGAACTCAATCACAAGAGGAAATTTGGAAAGAGCCCAAATACATGGAGACTCAACAGCATCCTTCTAAAGAATGAATGGGTCAACCAGGAAATTAAAGAAGAATTGAAAAAAATTATGGAAACAAATGATAATGAAAACACAATGGTCCAAAATCTGTGGGACACAGCAAAGGCAGTCCTGAGAGGAAAATATATAGCAATACAAGCCTTTCTCAAGAAAGAAGAAATGTCTCAAATACACAACCTAACCCTACACCTAGAGGAGCTTGAGAAGGAACAACAAAGAAAGCCTAAACCCAGCAGGAGGTGAGAAATAATAAAGATCAAAGCAGAAATCAATGAAATAGAAACCAAAAAAACAAGAGAACAAATCAACGAAAG
This sequence comes from Taxidea taxus jeffersonii, assembly GCA_003697995.1. NCBI lineage: Eukaryota > Metazoa > Chordata > Mammalia > Carnivora > Mustelidae > Taxidea > Taxidea taxus. The sequence continues at coordinate 50,868 of RCUC01152784.1, read as the reverse complement.
TAGGAGCTGGTTCTTTGAAAGAATTAATAAGATTGATAAACCCCTGGCCAGACTTATCAAAAAGAAAAGAGAAAGGACTCAAATAAATAAAATCATGAATGAAAGAGGAGAGATCACAACCAACACCAAAGAAATACAAACAATCATAAGAACCTATTATGAGCAACTCTATGCCAACAAATTTGACAATCTGGAAGAAATGGATGCTTTCCTAGAGACATATAAACTGCCAAAACTGAACCAGGAAGAAATAGAAAACCTAAATAGGCCCATCACCAGTAAAGAGATTGAAACAGTCATCAAAAATCTCCAAACAAAAGCCCAGGGCCAGATGGCTTCCCAGGGGAATTCTACCAAACATTTAAAGAAGAATTAATTCCTATTCTCCTGAAACTGTTCCAAAAAATAGAAATGGAGGGAAAACTTCCAAACTCATTTTATGAGGCCAGCATCACCTTGATCCCCAAACCAGCCAAGGATCCCATCAAAAAAGAGAATTACAGACCAATATCCTTGATGAACACAGATGTGAAAATTCTCACCAAAATACTAGCCAATAGGATCCAACAGTACATTAAAAGGATTATTCACCATGACCAAGGATTTATTTCAGGGCAGCAAGGTTGGTTCAACATCCGCAAATCAATCAATGTGATACAATACATTAACAAAAGAAAGAACAAGGACCATATGATACTCTCAATAGATGCTGAAAAAGCATTTGACAAAGTACAGCATCCCTTCCTGATCAAAACTTTTCAAAGTGTACAGACAGAGGGCACATACCTCAATATTATCAAAGCCATCTGTGAAAAACCCATTGCAAATATCATTCTCAATGGAGAAAAACTGAGAGCTTTTCCGCTAAGGTCAGGAACACGGCAGGAATGTCCATTATCACCACTGCTATTCATCATAGTACTAGAAGTCCTAGCCTCAGCAATCAGACAACAAAAAGAAATTAAAGGCATTCAAATCAGGAAAGAAGAAGTCAAACTATCACTCTTTGCAGATGATATGATACTATGTGGAAAACCCAAAAGGCTCCACTCCAAAACTGCTAGAGCTTGTACAGGAATTCAGTAGTCAGGATATAAAATCAATGCACAGAAATCAGTTGCATTTCTTTACACCAACAACAAGACAGAAGAAAGAGAAATTAAGGAGTCAATCCCATTTACAATTACACCCAAAACCATAAGATACCTAGGAATAAACCTAACCCAAGAGGCAAAGAATCTATACTCAGAAAACTATAAAGTACTCATGAAAGAAATTGAGGAAGACACAAAGAAATGGAAAAATGTTCCATGCTCATGGATTGGAAGAATAAATATTGTGAAAATGTCTATGCTACCTAAAGCTATCTACACATTTAATGCAATGCCTATCAAAATCCCATCCAATTTTTTCAAAGAAATGGAACAAATAATCCTAAAATTTATATGGAACCAGAAAAGACCTCGAATAGCCAAAGGAATATTGAAAAAGAAAGCCAAAGTTGGTGGCATCACAATTCCAGACTTCAAGCTCTATTACAAAGCTGTCATCATCAAGACAGTATGGTACTGGCACAAAAATAGACACATAGATCAATGGAACAGAATAGAGAGCCCAGAAATAGACCCTCAACTCTATGGTCAACTAATCTTCGACAAAGCAGGAAAGAACATCCAATGGAAAAAAGATAGCCTCTTCAACAAATGGTGTTGGGAAAATTGGACAGGCAATGCAGAAAAATGAAATTGGACCATTTCCTTACACCACACACGAAAATAGACTCAAAATGGGTGAAGGACCTCAACGTGAGAAAGGAATCCATCAAAATCCTTGAGGAGAACACAGGCAGCAACCTCTTCGACCTCAGCCACAGCAACTTCTTCCTAGGAACAATGCCAAAGGCAAGGGAAGCAAGGGAAAAAATGAACTATTTGGACTTCATCAAGATCAAAAGCTTTTGCACAGCAAAGAAAACAGTCAACAAAACCAAAAGACAACTGACAGAATGGGAGAAGATATTTGCAAACGACATATCAGATAAAGGGCTAGTATCCAAAATCTACAAAGAGCTTAGCAAACTCAACACCCAAAGAACAAATAATCCAATCAAGAAATGGGCAGAGGACATGAACAGACATTTCTGCAAAAAGACATCCAGATGGCCAACAGACACATGAAAAAGTGCTCCACATCACTGGGCATGAGGGAAATACAAATCAAAACCACAATGAGATACCACCTCACACCAGTCAGAATGGCTAAAATGAACAAGTCAGGAAATGACAGATGATGGTGAGGATGCGGAGAAAGGGGAACCCTCCTACACTGTTGGTGGGAATGCAAGCTGGTGCAACCACTCTGGAAAAGAGTATGGAGGTTCCTCGAAAAATTGAAGATAGAGCTACCTTATGACCCAGCAATTGCACTACTGGGTATTTACCCTAAAGATACAAATGTAGTGATCCGAAGGGGCACGTGCACCTGAATGTTTATAGCAGCAATGTCCACATAGCCAAGTTATGGAAAGAACCTAGATGTCCATCAACAGATGAATGGATAAAGAAGAGGTGGTATATACATACAATAGAATACTATGCAGCCATCAAAAGAAATGAAAACTTGCCATTTGCGATGACATGGATGGAACTAGAGGATATTATGCTTAGCGAAATAAGTCAATCGGAGAAAGACAACTATCACATGATCTCCCTGATATGAGGAAGTGGAGATGCAACGGGGGTGGGGGTTAAGGGGGTAGGAAAAGAGCAAAGGAAACAAGATGGGATTGGGAGGGAGACAAACCAAAAGAGACTCTTAATGTCATAAAACAAACTGAGGCGGGTCGGGGGGAGGGGTGTTGGGAGAGGGTGGTGGGGCTACATTATATGTTTAAATTAAAAAAAATTATTGTGAATGCTATATGACACACAATCTGGCCAAAATACAAATGCTATTTTTTTTTCTGAAAACAAACAAAACAGTTCCATTTCTTCTGTAGTGTTTTAATTTTGAACTTTCATAAAATTTTATTTGCAAAAAGTCCAACTGCATGTAAAAATTTATTAGACATCAGTTCTTTAAAGTGATTTTTGCAATTCCCCAAGCAAACTGAAAAGTGATAGTATGTTAGTACGCTTGAAACTATGAGCATTGTAAACTCCTTGAATAAAGGTTTTAATATTACATTTTGGAAAAAAAAGATGCAATAAATAAAAATAATTGTATAGAGATAGCTTAGTTGGGATTCTATAAATATTTTTAGGGGTAAATTCTGCAGAATTCTTTGCAGTATTGACTTGGCTTGTCTCCACAGACTCTAATGGGCATTATTATATTTTTCCTGGGGTGTAGATAACTGTATGATTTATGTACAATATGATTAATTGAATGCTTCATATGTACTGAATCATCTTTCATCAAATTGGCAGATTTACAACTTTGCTGTGAGCTGTTATTTAGAATATCATTGGAACATTCTTGTTTGTATTATTTTTTATTTATACATTAAGTATAAAAAATTGCTTTCTTTATACTTGTATCAAGATTAGTACAATTATTTAAGAATTGTGATGAACTGCTAATGCAGATAATGCAGCTGAAACTTGAATTTCTTACATAACTGAAGAGAAATTATTTTTTAAAAAAGATTTTATTTACTTATTTGACAGAGAGAGAGATATGACAAGTAGGCAGAGAGGCAGGCAGAGAGAGTGGGGGAAGCAGGCTCCCCACTGAGCAGAGAGTCTGATGAAGGGGCTTGATCCCAGGACCCTGGGATCAGGACCTAAGATCACGACCTGAGCCGAAGCAGAGGCTCAACCCACTGAGCCCCCCAGGTGCCCTGAAGAGAAACTATTTTGATCATTGAGAGAAGAGCAAAAAGAGTAGAATTGTAACACTAATTTTTCTTTCACTAGAAAGTGAGTTCAATTGTTATCAAAAGTAACCTCAAGGGGAACCTGGCTGGCTCAGAGCATGGGACTCTGGATCTCAGGGTCATGCATTCAAGCCCCATGTTGGGCATGGAGCCTACTTTAAAATAAAAGGTGGGCTCAATTGTTACTAGAAAAACAGAACTTGATTTGTGAAGCAAAGATAGTCTTCAATTCACTGTCTTCATGTGTCTATTCTTTAGTACCTCATACTAAAATAATAATTTATGAGGTTTGATAATAAAACAACTATTAATACTAAAATAATAAGACTTAAAATTCTCAACATAGGTTCAAAATACACAAAGGATTTAATTTCTTAGCAAAATATGCATATTTTAATATGGAAAAAAAGAATTGCCATTATATGTCAATTATATCTCAATAATTAAAAAAAAAACTGCCTACAATACCTTGACTATATTATTACCAAAATCTGGGTTACTGAATATTAGTTATCCATTACTGCATAACTAATTGCCATAAACTTGGCAGCTTAAATAACATACTTTTTTTCTAAAGAGATTTATTTGAGGGAGAGTAAGTGAGAATACAGGGAGTAGAAAGGGGCAGAGGGAGAGAGAGAATCTCAAGTAGACTCAAAGCTGAGCTCAGAGCCCTCTGTGGGACTCTATCTCACTACCCTGAGATCATGACTTGAGCTGAAACCAAGAGTTGCATGCTTAACCAACTGTGCCACCCAGGTGCTCCAAAGAACACACATTTATTATCTTACAGTTTCTATGGATCAGGAATCTGGGCACAACTTAACTGAGTCCTTTGCTTCATGATTTTTCATAAGGCTACAAACACAGGGTCATCCAGGGCTGGAGTCTCATTTGAAAGCTCACTTGGGAAGCATCTACTTTCAGTCCATTTCCAATCTGGTTGTTGGCAAAATTTAATTCCTTGCAGACTGTTGGACTGAGGGCCTCGGTTCTTTGCTGGCTGTCACCTGGTCCTTGCCCCATGGCCTTTTCCATAGGCAGTTTATAACATGGCAGCTTGCTTTGTCAAAGCCAGCCAGGAGGTCCCCTAGAAAGCCAGAAATTACAGTCCTACATATTGTAATCACAGAAGTGACATTCTATCACTGTTGTTTTATTTTGTTGGTGAGAACCAATTTATAGGTCCTGGTCACACTTCAAGGGAGCTGGTTACAAAAGGGTGTCAATACCAAGAGACAAGGATCGTCTTGGGCCACCTTAGAGTCTGTTGGCAAAAAATTGACTCATGTGACATATAACATAAGCTATAAAGAGAGAGGTGCCCACAAAGAGATCATTCTCAATTAATTTTATAATCCAGAAGGAATTAGTAAAATTGGCTTAATAGATTTCCTGTTAACTATACAGCATCATAAACTAACTTTAAGTGTCAACTAATAAGCACCTAATTTTCTTCTTCTACTATTCTGCTCTTTGTCCAGTACTGTCAAATATGATATGAGATATAGCCCTATATCACACCCTGGAAAAGTGGCAAATAGTACTTCAGAAAAGTATTAGAGGAAATATAATTATGTGTATATATTTCATCAGCAAAGTGTACTGCATTAACAAATGGTGTTTATTTTGTTATATTGGTAACATATATATTAAAAATGTCATTCTCCATAAAAAAATGTCATTCTCAACAACACAATGCCAGCATGTTCCTTCACATTAATGGCCATGGTTAAATAAAACCCTAATTCTTGCACATGATTGGAAATTTGCAAAAGAGATTCAATGTGGCATTGATATAATAAAGTCTTTGACTTTGAGAAATTGACAGAACTTCTTTTGGTAATTAAAAGAACTCTTTGTATTACTAATCAAATCAAAACACCAGTTTTAAACTACTTGAAATAATTATGCCCCAAATGAGTATTTTCTATGCAAAAATATATTTCTCTATTTTAAAGACTAGCAAAGACTGGAAAAGCCTGAGATGGAAGAGATTAGTAATTATCACTTCAATAGTGTTTAGACTGTTGTGTTATAGTTAGTAGATAGCTGCTAATAAGAATGAAAGTAAATTTATTAGCCTGACTCACAGGTGGTCAGGAAAATCCTACTTTGTTTTTTAAAAGATTTTATTTATTTATTATTTTAAGAGAGAGAGGGAAAGAGAGACAGAGAGCATGCTCAAATGGGGGGGAGGGGTAGAGGGAGAGAGAGAATCTCAAGCAGACTCCACACTGAGCACCGAGCCCAATGCAGGGCTCCATCTCACAATCCTGAAATCATGACCTGAGCCGAAATCAAGAGTCAGATGTTTAACCGACTGAGCCACCCAGGCACTACTGGGAAAATTCTATTTTAAGATGCAGTGAAAAATGGACCCAAATATTGCCTACAAGGTTGTTTGGTTTGAATTGGGGCATTTTGAGCAGCTTAAGAGCTGTGTGGAAAGTTGAAGACAAAGATAAACTTCAGACTTTGAAGTCTGCCTGTCTATCCTAGATCAGATTGATCTTATAATCCTTAATGATGGTATTTCCACTTTATTGCTCTAAATTAGCATGCAGATGTATTTTGAGAGATTATAGTGGTTTGGTAGGAGCTCTTTACTTTTATAAATGGATGGAACAAATTTTTTACCTGCATATTTATAACATATCATGTGTAATCCCTGTATAGATGGTTAATAAATCCTAAATAGAAAAGGTTATTAAATGAATTGACAGGATTTGGTATCTGAATACCAAGTAGATTAAGACATTATGTAAGCCAAATGATTATAGAGGACATCCTCACATTTGGGGTCTGTGTACCACAGATAAAAATCTACATTATCTCCTTTTCCCTGAAGAAAATAGAACTTCACATTAGCTGATAGGGAGGTTTGGTATCTTGATGGGGCTCTGCTTTGTCATTGTCCTTGGTGTGTTCTCTAAAGTACGCAGGAAAATTCTCTTCTGAATACAGAATGAAGTAAGGTTTTAGCAAAATCTTATAGAGACTTACGTCTTCTAATCTCTAGGATAGAATTGGAGGGTAGGAAGGACTTGGCTGAATGAATACAGGCTTGGTACTTGGAGAAAATGAACTAAAAAAGCAAAAGCATGAGAATACTAAGGCTCTGTGTGTAGCAACTATTTGTCTCGGCTGACAATACTTTTTCTAAATTCTGTTGTGTGGCTTTTATTTCAGGATAGGATCTTCTCTGAAGCCTTAAACAGTAAATAGAGAATATATTCAGCTATAATTCGAGCACTGTGACCTTTGTCCAAGGATTCAGCTCAGTCTTATAAATCAGAAGTTCAAATGTCAAATCACCCATGATTTATCCAGCTTTGAATATTGGCATTTAGAAACCCATCCTGTCTCATTCTAAAGGTAGATTTTTAGTCAGTGGGAGGTCTATTCTCAGAAGACTATCTAGTCTAAGAATATACATACACCTGCTTTATGTAATTTTAAAAAATAAGACTGGGGAGTTTCTTTGTCAAGTTAACCTTAGTTAACTTGAGCTAAGGTACTAAAAAGTGTTTGATATGGGAAAACTTTCTAGACCACGTTTTCTACAGAGACTGACTCACTGAGAAGCTATTTACCTAAGCAGAAATACTTTATATTCCAATGTGAAAATTTATATTAGATATAGGTAAGAAACAGTGTCATGTTTAGTCATGAGCATAGATATTTGGAAACAAATCACACCATAGGACAAAGTAGGGGCAATAAATGGGGCTGTCATTTAGACAGGTCCATTGATGGGGTGAGGTTTTCATTTCAGCAAGCCCTTTGGGCAGGATAAAAGGTTCAGTTGGGGACAACAACTTTAAACTGAGGAACTGGCACAAGTTTCTAAGCTTTAGTTAGTATATTTAACAGACAGGAAACTGTAATACTCTCTTCTTCCTTAGTGAATTGAACAGAGGAATGAAGCATGTTCTCAGCTGACAAGTGAGGCTTATGGACAGTGGATGAGGCAGGCACTACTTCTGTGTGGGAATCTGAACTTTCAGGATGTCTGTGGTCACCTGAGTATCTTTTGGGGGGGGTGGAGGGAGGGGATCTAGCAGATACAAATACATGCTTTCTAGAAAATAATACAAAGTATTACTCTATTCACAGTTAGGAGATATTTAAAAGAATCCTCTTTGTTTTGAACAGTACCTATTTGTTCATTTCTCTTGGGGTGGTAGAAACCAGGACTGTGCCTATGTAGTGTCCAGATGTCCACATGGTGATATGACCTTTAATCTTCAAGGTCTTTATCTATTTATACCAGCATTGGTTGAGATGCCAGATCTTTAACCGTGCAGATTGTTGCCAAGTCTTCCCTTATTCTTGACCTTAAGTTCTCTTAAAGATCAGCTTTTTCTCAGCCACTCTTCAGGAGCTCTTTTGGACTGTCTGCCTACATACCACACTCAGCTGTTTTTATTCTGTGGTTCTGCCACTACATTGGTAATGGGGGCATTGATTCTATTGTTCTTATATCTCTTACTCTGATTTGGGGCTCGGATGTTCCCCCCTTTACTGAGATTCAATAGGAGAGAGATAATCACAGTGTATCACGTTCTTTGACTCTGTAATAGGACTAATTATTTTAACTTCAAATAACAAAAATCCTAATCAGCAATGGTTAAAACAATTAATTATCTCACACAACAAGAGCTCTGGAGATTCAGTTCAGTACTGGCATAACAGCTTAACTATATGACTAAGAATTCATCTACCTGACATATTTCCACTTCATTACCCTTAACTGTTGGCTTTTGTCATTGTATCTGTTATCATTGTGCTTGTCATGTTCACCAGATGACTGTCACACCTCCAGGTGTCACTTCCATGGTTAAGATAGGAAAAAGGAGTAGCATCAGTTCTATTCTACCTTATAGCAAGTTTCTCAGAAGCTCCTTCAGAAAATTTCCCTTACATCAAGTTGTCCAGAACTACACCATACATGCCAAGGATTAGTCTAGAATTAGCAAGTGAGACTAGTAAAGTAAGTATTTGGATTTCCATCCTCTATAGTTGTATGATGCAAGGAAATTGGGGGTTGAAAATGTTATCTGGCTTAAGAACTTGTGAATATCTAAGTTCTCACTTTTCTTCTGTCTGGATTCCCCATAATTCCACAAAATTTTATATAGTCTTTCTAGAGCAGATATTGAGTTGGCTTATTCAATATCCATTTCCAATAATTTTTTCCATTGCTTTCTTCTAGGTTAAAGATATGTAAATGTTTGATTTTTTTTTTTAAGATTTTATTTATTTATTTGTTAGAGAGAGAGAGAGTGAGCACAGGCAGACAGAGTGGCAGGTAGACGCAGAGGGAGAGCAGGCTCCCTGCCAAGCAAGGAGCCCGATATCCCGATATGGGATATCGATCCCAGGACGCCAGGATCATGACCTGAGCCGAAGGCAGCTGCTTAACAAACTGAGCCACCCAGGCGTCCCGTAAATGTTTGATTTATCAGCTTCTTTTGCTTTTAGGGGTGGTCATGTGAACTGGTTCTAGCCAGTTTGGTGTGTATATGGCTTCTCACACCACCCCCAGAGGGCAAATACTCACTAGCGAAAGCTTTTTATCTTTGTCATTCTCCTCTTTTCCTGTGTGGAACATAGTCTTGATGCCTGGAGGTGCAGCCACCATCTTGGGGACAAAATAAGGGCAACAAGATGATGGGACCTAAAGAATGAATTTGACACATAACACAGTGGAGCCACTGCATCAGACCTGAACACTCTACCAGTGACCTTTTCTTTATGAGACTAATACATCCCTGCTTATTTAAGACAATGACAGAGTTTTCTGCTACTTGCAGCCAGTGTAATCCTAACTTATATAGGTAAGAAACCATGTTTTTATATCATGTGTTTCTCCCAAAGGTATTGTCTTTGCCCGAGCTGTCCCCATTCTCCTTAAAGACCCCAATTTTGAAAACTGAAAACAAAGAAACAAATTTCTTTTCCTCTAATATTTTTATGTATCATAAAATGATGCTGCATAGTTTATCAAAATGGGGAAGGGCTATATAAGTAACAAGGAATTATAGGGGGAAAAGTCTTGATAAATACTACAAAACATATCTTACCATAGTTATAAGTACACAGAAACACACCCAAATTAGGCCAAGCAGAAGAGAATTTATTAGATGGCTGTAGGTATATCTTACAGATCTACAAATAGAAAGTATAGCTTGAACCTCACTAGGGACTAGAACCAGGAATTGGAAAGCTATTATGAACCAGTGCAGTTGTTCTCCCCTTCCTCTTTGCACACATGATCTCTTATGGTCTGCTTTATTCTTCTCCCTTGGCATTAGCTTTTTCTGCTTCTCTCTGCACAAAGAAGATATTAGTCACTTCAGCCTTACCATTTCCAATGCAAACTAAGATTGAGTAACATCTCTTGTTTTAAGGTTTTCTGGAGAAAGACTCTCTTGGTCCAATTTTATTTTTGTGTCAATCTTTAACTCAATTAGTGACCATGGGATGGGGTCAGATGGCTTAGAAATTCTTTTTTTTTAATAAAAGATTTTATTTATTTATTTGTTAGAGAGAGAGAGAGAGAGAGAGCGAGCACAGGCAGGTAGAGTGGCAGGCAGAGGCAGAGGGAGAAGCAGGCTCCCTGCCAAGCAAGGAGCCTGATGTGGGACTCAATCCCAGGACCCTGGGATCATGACCTGAGCCGAAGGCAGCTGCTTAACCAACTGAGCCACCCAGGCGTCCCTGGCTTAGAAATTCTTAGGAGCAAAGGGAGAATAGTCTTTTGAGAAGGGGCCATGGGTGTGTGTGTGTGTGTGCGCACATGTGCGCGCCTGTGCATGCGCGCATGTGTGTTTGTGGCAGTGGTTGCTGGAGAAGAAATAATGGACATCTCTACAACTCTTCTGATACCCTATTCTGCTGAAAGATAAATCAAATTAATGATTTATTCATTCTATGAACACTGATATTACTTGTTCTTTCCTTTATCTTCTCTCTCAGAGAATGTCAGGACCATTTATCTAATTGTCCATGTCATAAACGTCTACATAACCAATAAACAGCACAATAGCTAACATTTATTGAATATGTGTACTTTGTGATAGGTATTCTACATGCATTATTATATGTATGTATATATATATTTTTTTTTCTACATGCATTATTTTAAATTTAACCTTATAGGAACCCTACAAGTAGGTATTATCTATTGTATAAGCAAACATTTCTCTTAGATTACTATAATAGCCTCCTACCCCCCTAACCCTGGTCACAACTCTCCCAACCATTTTTTAAAATCTGGTAATCCGTAGTAATTCTAAAACAGATACCTAATTATGCTGTTTTCTCACTTTAAGCCCTTCTGTGGTTCCCCTAGGATAAAGTCCAAATTCCTTTAAATGATATATAAAGTCTTTTATGATCTATACACTCTTCATCTTTGCCAACTTCCATCTCTCTGCACCATCTTGTACCTCACTTTCTATTTGCAAGGCTTGAAAATTATTTAAAGTTCTTACCAGTTCATTTCTTACCTCTGCACAACAACCTTCTAGCTGTTCTCTCAGCTGATGCCTACACATTACCCACATTAAGGATTCATCTTAGAGGTTACCCTATCCACAAGACTTCCGTGAATGATTTAGGTACTCCTTCTTTGTAATTCTGTATCTCTCAGTGCTTTTTTCCTATACTTATTACACCATGCTGAACTGTCAGTTAACTTATTCTGTCTCTCACACTGATTGGTAAAGTCTTTGAGTGGAAGGACTTTATCTGGTTTTGTTGAAAACCCTATGATTAGGGTAGTACTTGGTCATAGTAAGTTGCTCAGTAAATATTTGTTAAATGAATGTATCTTCATTAGCCTAGAAGAAGTTGAAAAGCCACCTGGACAGAAACAGATATTCAGCATTTCTTGCTTACTGAGTGGATTATTCTGACAGCCATTCTCTTTATTCTTATTGTTTGGGCTTATAATTTATAAAAATTGAGCAAATAAAAAGTGATAAAATTAACTGAGAAAACATGTTGCAAAATAAGAAAGTGATGAACCAAAGGAAGCAGTAATGTGAGATTGGGGGAGAAAAGGCAAGAAACTGAATTTTTTTCAGAGCTTATTTAATTAAATGTACTTGTTAGTAAATCTAATCCTTATAATAATTCTTTGAGACTGAAATGTTTTGCCCATAGTAAAGACAAGAAAATTGAAGACCAGGGACGCCTGGGTGGCTCAGTTGGTTAAGCGGCTGCCTTCGGCTCAGGTCATGATCCCAGCGTCCTGGGATCGAGTCCCACATCCGGCTCCTTGCTCGGCAGGGAGCCTGCTTCTCCCTCTGCCTGCCTCTCTGTCTGCCTGTGCTCGCTCTCTCTAACTAATAAATAAATAAAATCTTAAAAAAAAAAAGACTACAAACTCATTAAAAAAAGAAAATTGAAGACCAAAGTAGAGCAAAACAAACTGAATGACTATGCAACAAATTCTCTACAAATAAGAAGCAAACAATAGAAATTAAAATCAACCTTAGAAAATATGGAGAATAGGGGCGCCTGGGTGGCTCAGTGGGTTAAAGCCTCTGCCTTCGGTTCGGGTCCTGATCCCAGAGTCCGGGGATTGAGCCCCGCATCGGGCTCTCTCCTTGGCAGGGAGCCTGCCTCCCTTTCTCTCTGTGCCTGCCTCTCTGCATACTTGTGATTTCTATCTGTCAAATAAATAAAATCGTAAAAAAAAAAGAAAATATGGAGAATATGTGAGAGTAAGCCTACCTACACTCTAACTGATCCTTTGGCTGGGTCTGGGTTTCTGTGTCAGCTTTCTAGCTTTTCTTGTACCTCTGTTTCCTTCACTCTCATCCGCTTTGAATGTAGGAATACTTCATTCCTCTATACAAAATAAATTTCACTTTGCCCTCAAGTTTTGTCTCATTTAACTTTCTTCATGAGCGAAACTTACTTCATTAGACCTGCTTTCTGATTTAACTAAACTTTTCTGAGTCAGAAAGCACCTGACTGTTCTTTCAGGGAATTGTAAGCAACGCAGCAGTAAATATACATATACATATACATATACATATACATATACATATACATATACATATACATGCACATACATATGTATTCTATTATTCTAGATCACGCGGGGTGGGGAGGGGAGTAAGGTAAAATCCTTAGGGGTGGAAATGTTTAAGTTACCATATTCTGCGCAGTGAGAACCTGGAGTCGTTTTCAAGTTACACAATTTCCTACTTCTTTTCAGTCGGGTCAAGTCACTAGACTTTGTTAAGTCTCATTTATTACTACTGAAAAGAGAATACTAGTAAGAGGCTCCTATCTACCTACCCGAGGATTTCTGTAAGGACCAAACAGATGAGGTATGTGAAAAACGCTTCACAAACATTTGGTTAAACTCCGTAAAATAGGGGCGCCCGGGTGGCTCAGTGGGTTAGGGCCTCTGCCTTCGGCTCAGGTCACGATCTCCGGGTCCTGGCATCGAGCTCCGCGACAGGCTCTCTGCTCAGCATGGAGCCTACTCCCCCCACCCCCCGCCTGTCTCTCTGCCTACTTGTGATCTCTCTCTCTGTGTAAAATAAATAAATAAAATCTTAAAAAAAAACACAAAAAAACAAAAAACTCCGTAAAACATTTGTACCTGGCTGTGAACGAGACTGCATTAACTTGGGTTTCCTCGCTGAAGAAATTCAAAGACGGCTTGTCTCTAGGGAGAGGAAGCCGAGCGTTACTACGTGACGTCATCACTCCACGCCGGCCGCGACGGGTTCCGGGCTGGGCTTAAAGCAGTGTTCCACGCTATGGGGTTTTGGCGTCGCTTGTTGATTTTTGGCTGGGTATCGCTTCGGGGTGGTGGCGGGGCCGGTGTCCGGCTTGTGGGAAGCCGAGTGTTGGTTTGTCGGCGCCAGGTTCGTGGTGCTAATGGACAGAGGGAGGCGGGAGGGACGGAGATGTTCGGGCTGCAGGGCCGCAAGTGCCCTGGCATAACCTCTTGCGGAGGACTCCCTTCAGACCTTAGCGGGTCCCCGCCAACTAGGCGGCAGAGTGAGACCCCAGTTGGCTGGATGTCCCCAGTTTCCAAGCAGGCTCCCAGTAGGACCTGGCCGAGGAGTGGCGGAATATGAAACAATTCTTGAACATGGATGTGTGACTTGTGCATTGTTTTATCTGTTAGTTTATTTAGTTTATTTAGAAAATAGGTTAAAGAGAAGTAAATACGTGGAGCATTTAACTCCGTAAAGAGACAGTTTATTTACTTTACGTTTTTAATGTCTGCGTATGCTGGCAGGTAAATTTCAGCTTAAACTGTGTATCTCCACGACTGTGATCAATAGTGGTAGGTAGATAGTACAAAAGACCTAACAAATGGAGATCAAAATTAGCCTAGACAGGAAGGCTCTCTAACAAACTCCGAATTTTTACTTTAACAGCATGATAATAGAGATGGCTTATTTTAAAACTTTTTTTTTTTTTTTAAGTTATCTGGCGCTGACAATGAGACCTTAAAACAAAGAAGAACGCAAATCATGTCCCGAGGACTTCCAAAGCAGAAACCAATAGAAGGTGTAAAGCAAGTTATAGTTGTGGCTTCTGGAAAAGGTGGAGTTGGAAAGTCTACTACAGCAGGTATTATAGGATTATAGGATATTCTGATCTCAAGTAGGGATTTATGCCAACTGGCAAGTGCACAGCATTAAAATTAATAGTTTTGATTTTTGAAGACTTATTTGTGAAATTGCTAATAGCTGATTTTGTAGTATCAGGAGTTGGTAGTGATTAGGAAGTTAGATTAGCATTTTCAAAAAGCTAGGTTCGTAGCCAGATCCTTGACTCCTTAACTGAGGAAAAGGTGGTCAGATTATCCATCAGATAGATCTTCAGTTTACCTAACTGTAAAATGACAATGATAACCTTTTTCATAGGGTGGCTATGTAAATTAAACAAGCTAGCCATTTAGCTCAGTCTCTTAGATAGTAAGTGCTCAATATTTGATTGCTGTTATTATTTTTTAAACATTTAATAACTTTAATACTAAATTATTTCTGTTCTTTGATATTCTCTTCCAGTCCATGAGTGTACATATAGCTACACAGTTGCAATGAGACTTTTTAGATTAAGACCTTTTTCATTTAACCATAATTATAAACAACATTTATAAAATAAGCATTGATCTAATATTTGAAGAAAAAAAAAATTTTTTTTTTTTTTAAAGGTGAGCAATTTTTATTTGTCAGAGAGAGAGAGAGAGAGCAAGCACAGGCAGACAGAGTGGTAGGCAGAGGCAGAGGGAGAAGCGGGCTTGGGACTCGATCCCAGGACGCTGGGATCATGACCTGAGCCGAAGGCAGCCGCTTAACCAACTGAGCCACCCAGGCGTCCCGAAAAATTTTTTTTTAAAGATTTTATTTATTTATTTGACAGATAGAGATCACAAGTAGGCGGAGAGGCAGGCAGAGAGAGAGAGAGAGGAAGAAGCAGGCTCCCGGTTGAGCAGAGAGCCTGATGCAGGGCTCGATCCCAGGACCCTGGGATCATGACCTGAGCAGAAGGCAGAGGTTTTAACCCACTGGGCCACCCCGCCGCCCCTGAAAATGTTTGTAAAGGTTTAACATTGTTTTAATTGTTTAAAATACCATCTAATCTTTATATCTTTTCTGTTAATAATACTGGAGCAGAAAGTTTGTTTTTGGTGGCTCTTTTTAATTGATTGTATATTTCATGGTGATTGAAATGCTGCTTTCAGATTCATAGGAGAAATGTCACCAGAAATAGAAGAGTTAACATCTAAGACTAATAACTGGATATTCCCAAAATATTTCAAAAGAAATTTAAATTTTTTTTTTAAAGATTTACTTATTTGAGAGAGGGAGAGAACAAGCAGAGGGAGGGGCAGAGGAGGGAGAGAATATCCTTAAGCCGATTACCCACTGAGCATGGAGCCTAATGCCAGGCTCTATCCCAGGGCCCTGTGATCATGTCCCAAGCCAAAATCAAGAGCTAACCAACTGAACTACCCAGATGCCCCAGAATTTTTAATTTCTAAATTTTAATTTCTAAAATTAGTGTAATAATGTAATAATTGTAAATAGGATAATAATTGTAAATAAGGTAATAATTGTAAATAGTGTAATAATGTAAAAGGGTAATAATTTCTCTTCTTCCGGTCCTACAACACAACTTGTATTATTAATTTGGAGTCATAAGCCTCCCACCCCTTTTTTTAAAGATATGTTTATTTTAGAGACAGGGAGAGAGAGAGAGAGAGAGAGCATGAACAGGAGGGGCAGAGGGAAAGGAAAGAATCTCAAGCAGACTCTGCACTGAGTGCAGAGCCTGACTCAGGGCTCAACCTCACAACCCCGAGATCAAAACCTGAGTCAAAATCAAGAGCGGGTTGCTTAACTGACTGTACTACCAGGCGCTCCTGGAGTCATAAAACACTATTATCTTATTGTTGCCTTGTATTTTCAGTCATTTCAATAGGAATGGCTGCTAATTCAAGTCTTATCCAGTTGATCTTTTTTTGCAGGTAATTTAAAAAAAATGACTGTTTTTTTTTTTTTTAATTTTTAAAATTTATTTTGACAGAGAGAGAGAGAGATCAGAAGTAGGCAGGGAGGCAGGCAGAGAGAGAGGGAAGCAGGCTCTCCGCTGAGCAGAGAGCCCAACACGGGGCTCGATCCCGGGACCCCAGGATCATGACCCGAGCCGAAGGCAGAGGCCCAACCCACTGAGCCACCCAGGCGACCCCAAAAATGACTGTTTTATTTGTTGATTTTGGTGTAGTTCCAGATTGTCAAGATCTTTTAAATTACAGTTTTGGTTTTTTTTTTTTTCAGACTGTTAACCTAAAGTTGGGGGATATATGTACTTTAAAATTCTTCAGTTCCATTGAAATCAATGATGTTTTGAAATAAGAAGAGCTAGTACAGAGTTTTGTGACTAAAGATCTATGTTTTCACTTAAAATGCCATTTTTAGTAATTTCCCAACATAGCAGTTTTATGGTTGTACAACCAGCTACAAATCCAACTATATAGTCTATTAGCCTAATTTTTTTCTCATTTTACCTGAAGGTAATTGTGGAAGAGTTTTTCAGATGTTTTGAAGAAAATAAGACTTACCAAGTATATAGTCATAATAGATTTCTAATATTATTATTGTTTGATAGATACTGTATTATTATTTAAGAAAGATTAGTGATTGGGACGCCTGGGTGGCTCAGTTGGTTAAGTGGCTGCCTTCGGCTCAGGTCATGATCCCAGCGTCCTGGGATCGAGTCCCACATCGGGCTCCTTGCTCGGTGGGGAGCCTGCTTCTCCCTCTGCCTCTGCCTGCCACTCTGTCTGCCTGTGCTTGCTTGCTCTCTCTTCCTCTCTCTCTGTCAAATAAATTAAAAAAAAAAAAAAAAGTAATATTAGTGATTGTTCCAATGCTATGTGCTACACATTTTTACTTTCTTTGCTAAGGGTCTACAATCCACCTATTTAATATTTTGTTTTTAAAATTTAGAAACTTTTAGTCTTTGGTTCTAGAATCCACCTCTTCTTGTTTTTTGAAAATTCAGAGTACATTTATTTGTTTTTAGGAAAGTGAATTCCTTTGGATGCTGTGTGATTACTTGGACTGGTTAAAGTTGGAAAATATTTTCATGATGATATCCCTAAGTTCTTTGAGTTTTATGCAATATAATTTGTTGGGTCTGTAGGCTAGTACTTGTTTAAAATATTTTTGTTTTTGGTTAGCAGATCATCTATTGCCAAGGAATGTGACAGCATTTAAATAGGAAAATATATGAAAAAATACACAGTTGTGACATATAGTAGTATTTCAGTAAATGCCCCTTCCTTGCTTTTTTTTCTTTGTTAGCATTAAACCATCTGTCCCGAAGAACTGGCCTTTACTTTTTTTCTAACAGCTCTGTCTGCATATATATATATATATATATATATATGTCTGCATATATATATGTCTGCATATATATATATACATATATATATACACATACATATATGTTTGAAACTAAATAAATGTTCCAAATGATCTCAAAAATTTTCCCATTTGAATATGTATGCTAGAGATTTTTTTCAGTTATAATGATGATACATGGTTAATACAAATATGCTCTGATTTCATTGTGTAAATGTGAGAGGATCCTAACAATGAAATGAAGTATTCTCTAAAAGTTTCTGCTTAATAGTTAGATTGTATAACTTGTAATATACCTGAAATTCAGAATTATTTGATAGTTTATAAAAATTGATTTGTCAAGTGTTATGCCCTAGTCTAAGTACTTTATATCAGTATTTCATTTAATTCTCACAACAGTTATGAAATAGGAATTATACTCATTTTATAGAGGAGGAAAATAGATTTAGGGGTAAAATATCCTACTCAAGGTTATGTAATAGAAGGTGGTAGAAGTAGGATTTGAACCAGGTCTGCCTTGAAATTTTATGCTCTTAACTACTTTAAAGGAAGTAATCTCAGCATCATTAATAACTGTTCTGTTAAAGTTGGTTGATTCACAGCATGAAAGTCTACTTATCATTCTTGGAATTTTATTACCTTCGGATCCCTCTTCATCTCAGATGTAACATACTTTTGTTGCTGGGCTCAAGGTGGTTTTGGGCCTACTTTGCTTCTTTATGTCTTTGGGATTCACTAGCAATAGGCAGTTTTGGGAACATGTTTTACTACTTTACCTTTGACCCTCTTCTCTTTACTCTGCACAGTGGTCCAGCCTTTCATACAGGGGTATTTGTGAGTTAGGTACTTGGAATTCCTGCGTTATCAGCATTTATGTTTAAAAGGCAAAGGATCATATACATTTTTATTTGTTAAAGGGTATATACTTTTTTGACAAAATGTTTTTGAAAATAATTAAACTATATATATACCAGTAACGTTTTTTAAAAGCTGAGTAGATTATTTAAACAACATTATAACAGATTATAAAAATGAGTCATTTAAAATGTTAATTGTAGGGCAGGCATCTATTGCTTATGTTGGAATGCTACTGTCTTTCTGTCTTTTTTACTTTCTGTATTCTCTCTGTGTCTGTATTTTTTATAAGTAAAGGAGATATATTAAAAATTTCTGTGCTTTGGTTATTACATTAAAAATATTAGAAGGCAAACTGAATTTTAGTAGAAGGAAAGTTACTAAGTTTAATTACTTTTTTGTTTCTTACAGTGAACCTTGCACTTGCACTAGCAACGAATGATTCGGTAGGTGTTTATTAATAAAAATATTAATTCATTAAGATGTTTTTTAAGGAAATTATAAAGAGCGCATTTTTCATTTATTCTGTCAGCGGCTATATATCGTGTGGTTGTAGTCCCTTGCATTTCTTTAAGGAACTAAGAAATCTGCCATAAGTACTGAGTACATCTAATGATAATGATGAAAATGGAAGGGGTAAAAGAATTCAGGCAGCGTTTGGAAGGTAGAGAAGGCAAGGAAATGGATTCTTCCTTAGAGCTTCCAAAAGATATGTGATTCTGCCAACACCTTAATTTTAGCTCATTGAAACCCATTTTGGACTTCTGTGATAATTTCTCACAGTAGAAGTAGGAAATAAATACAGAGAGGAAATCATTTTTCTTAGTATTTAAATTTCCAAAGATGTCTTTATTTTGCCCTCGTATTTGATTTGACTTTGATTTGCCTATTTGTAGAATTCCAGCTTCAAAATAATTGCATCTCTGAACCTTGTAAACAACAATCCTTTTTCTTCTCTCCTGCTAATGAAATGTCTGATGCTAGTCATATTGCTTTGTAATAACCTATGTTTTTCCCTTCAAAGCTTTTAGAGTTTTCTTTATGTCTTTTAAGTTAAGAAATGTCACAAGTATGCATCCACTTGTTGACTTCAAAATTTTTTACCTGGTTGGGAATTAGCCAGGCAGTATCAAGTTTTGAAATTTCTTCCTTGATTACTTTAAATGGTGTGTTTGTTCTGTCTCCAGAAATCTGTTAGATAGAAATTAACCCTTTATGCGTGTTAATTTTTCTCTCACATTCTCCATCTCTGTCTTTTGTTGTATGTTTTGGAAGATATCTTAGACTATTTTCCACATACTTTGTTGGGTTTTAGTTGTTATTTAGCCCTTCTGATTTTTACTTTTAAATTCCAGAATTGTATTTTTTCCAGGTTTTCAGAACTCTTTCTTATATTACAAATACTGAGAAACAATGTCTCTATCATTCATTTGAATCTCTCTGAGGATGCTAATTAAAACTAATAAAAAAATTCTTCCTTTTAGTGATCTCTACTTACTTAGTATGGTGGTTCTTATAATGTGGTCCTCAGACCAGCAGAATCATTATCACCTGGGAACTTGTTAGACATGCAAAATCTTGAGGCCATCCTAAACCTAATGAATCAGAATCCATGAAGATGGAATTCTGCAGGCTCTGTGTGTGTTTTCTCTATGACCTATTTTTAATTTGATTTAATCTAATCTAATTTTTTACTGAAGTGGATTCAACTTACAATGTTATATTAGCTGGAATCTATGTTTTAATCAGTCCTCTAGATGATTTTGATGCATGCTAATGTTTGAGAATCATGGATCTAGAGTTTGTGAAAACTCTTATCTGCTGATGGTATCCTTTTTTGTTTTCTAGTGTGGTTATGTTTTTTATTTGGTTTTAAACCATTTTTTTCTCTTGTTGTTTCAATGGGAATTTGGAAAGAAGAGAGATAATCATATGTTTTTAGGCAGCCTTATTGAAGTAAGAGCCAGTAATATATTTTTAAAAATAATTTCTATTAGGGCACTTAGTTACCCGGAGAAGAGACACCATCTTCCTTAAAGAAGGAAGGAAACAGGGAAGAGTCAATAGATGGGAAGGTAGATAATTTGTCGATGTGGGGATATATATATTTTTTTTAAGATTTTATTTATTTGACAGAGACACAGCAAGAGAGGGAGCATAAGCAGGGGGAGTGGGAGAGGGAGAAGCAGGCCTCCTAATGAGCAGGCAGCCCTCTGGGGGCTAGGCTCTGTCCCACGACCCTGGGATCATGACCCAAGCCAAAGGTAGATGCCTAATGACTGAGCCATGCAGGCATCCCAGTGTGGGGATCTTTTAAGTTGGTTATCATTTTAGTCAAAGCCTTGAGTCTTAAGTCAGTGTGAAGCAGCTATGTAATAAGGGATCAAAGGAAAAGAATAGTTAAAAAGGGGTTGATTCCTTCATGTTAAATATTGCTAATCTTTTTTTTTTTTTTTAAGATGTTTTAAATTTATCTGATAGAGCACACAAGCAGGTGGAGCAGCAGGCAGAGGGAGAGGAAGAAGCAGGCTTTTCGCTGAGCAGAGCCCAACCTGGGGCTTGATCCCAGACTCTGGGATCATGACCTGACCTGAAGGCAGATGCTTAACTGACTCAGCCACCCAGGTGCCCCAGATATTGCTAGTTTTGATGAGATGGTAGTTCAGAAAAAATTTTTTTGTTACTGTGTTTTTGTTTTTTTTTCCTTTCTATCAGGGAGCACGGTTGTAGGCAAATTAATCTTTAGTGCTTTATATGTGTGACAGGGAAATTGGCAACAAGAAAGGTAAAGCAGTGACACTTTACCTGGCTCATTTAGTAACCTTTAGTATTCTTAAGTGTTTTTAATGTTTGTAAAAACTTCCTTAGGAAGGTCTTTAGTATTCTGTGATCCTGATGAAGGTGTTTTTTGTTTTTCATTTCTTGATTTTTTTTTTTTTAAGCAAAGTTAGTGTTTTTGATTCGGGACTAGTATGTTTAAATTGTGCTCTGCCAGAGAACAGCTTGCATACAGAAAAGAAGAGCTATATCTGTTCTATATGATTTATATGTGTCTGGCATGGTTTTATACTCTTTTATTTCCCAATTTTAGATTTTATTAATATTACACTTATTTGGAGGACATGTTTGGTCCTTAGGGGAAGTTCATGGTTCCTCCCAGCCCTTCTGTTTGCCTGAGTTGATATCAGTCGCCAGGATATGTCTCTTTATGTGGTTAAAAACTCCAGTTAGGATGGTGTCTTTGGACCAGTAATTCATTCTCAGGGAGTCTTAATTCTGTGGAGTTTGAATTATAAAAGGGGTCTCTGATTTTCTTTTCTATAGGCCATTTTTGTTCAAGACCTTGCTAACTTCTACCTCCTTTCTTTTCCATGGGTTATACTTGCCCCTTTTCAGCATTGGAATAGAAGATCCAGGTCCAGGAAAGGGATATAGGACCAGGAAGCTATTCATTTTACTTTTGGTATTGACCTTTGTAGTCTCTAAACAAGATTGTGTAAACCACAGGGGTGTGTGTAAGATAGTCCATTGGGATGTAGGAAGGAAATTTTTCTTTTCTATTTGTATTAATTTTTATCTTTTAAAATTTATGTTTTTTGTGTATGTTTTATAATTTATACCACGTTAATATATATAGTATATATGGTAGTTGCAATGTAATTTATAAACAAATATATTAACATATATTAAGGATATATGCTTAAACATTTTTTACTGATTGGAATGCATGATCAGAAAATTTCAGGTGTCACTAGCCTAGGCAAAAGGAATTTCTGGGCTGGATCAGATGCCCAGTTTAAAAGAAGACTACTTTATAGATTGAGGTAAAGGCCTTAATGGGAATAGGGTGCAGCTTTTCCCTTTCCCTTGTCTTTTGTACTTTCATTTGGGGGATGTAGAAGGTAGTATTGCAGAGCAGAGTTTGAGATCATTTGTGCTATGCATCTAAATAATGCATCTAGTGATTTGTTGGAGCTGGCTCATGCTTGTTTGTGAGGGCCAATTGTTAAATTTTCAGGAATTTGGGAACTAGTTGATACCATGTTGTTACCCTAAAATAGGCCATTGTGGGACTATTTAAACCATGGAAGTTGGCAAATATTGAAAATCAGAACCCCACCCCATCTTGAGCCACTTGTCATTTCCTGGCACACTACAGATCATACATATTGACAATCATTTTTTTGATTTTTTTCAGTCATTTTTTTTTAATTTAATTTTTTTTCTTGTGTGTGTGTTCCAAAATTCATTGTTTATGCACCTCACCCAGTGCTCCATACAATATGTGCCCTCCTTAATACCCACCACCAGGCTCACCCAATCCCCCACCCTCCTCCCCTCCAAAACCCTCAGTTTGTTTCTCAAAGTCCACAGTCTTTCATGGTTCATCTCCCCCTCTGATTTTCCAGCCATTTTTTTTAAAGAGTGGTAGAGAGGGGCAGGGCTTGGGGAGGGGCAGAGAGAGAGTCTTAAGCAGGCTCCACACCCAACGCAGAGCCTGATACAGGACATGATCTCACAATGCTGAGATCATGACCTGAGCCAAAATTAAGAGTCTGGTGCTTAACTGACTGAGCCACCCAGGTGTCCCCTTTTTTCTATCTTCTTAACCATGTTATGGGTTTCATTCTTTTATAGTATAAATTTAATAAACAGTGAGAAGAGCACTGAGACTGGGAGAAGGAAACATAAAGACTACCAGATATCATTGATAAGCTCTGTGAGATTCCTGTCGGTTCAGTTCATTTTAGTCCAACAAATATTTGAGTACCTATAACACTCGTTGCCGGATGCCCTGGGAATATAAAGAAAAGTAAATGTGCTGTGGGAGTTCAAAGCCTAAGACTACATTCACAAAACAGTGTTTTGTATGTGTATATGTGTTTGTTTAGGTGTGTATATATTTCTGTGTATCTCTGTGTGTATGTATTTTGGTGGTGTATAGATAAATTCGGTTCAGTAATCATTTGTGAGTGAGAAAGTGCTAATTAAGGCAACAGTAAGGTTTTATTGTGCTTCATAAGAGTAGACATGTTGTGTACTTTCAAAGGTTTTATAATCTCGTGAACACAAAAGGAAGATAAAAGTCTTAAAATGACGAGATATATTCAAGGTCAAATATAGTAGTGTATCCTTCTAGGATGAGTAGCTTTTCTTCTAGAGAAAAGCGATCTTTTTTTTTTCATAGAGCATTTTCATGCACATAATTGCATTTAGTTCTCACAGAAACCTGTAATGCAGTGTCATAGTATTTATCAGTTTTACAGTCTTTATTGATTCTGCCCTATCCTTGTCACATTTCATCAGTAGCAAATACCCTTATTTTTATCCCTGTGATGTTTTCCAATATGTATTTTTCTATTGTCATTATTCCCACTCTAACTAAGGCTCACGTTACTGTTTGGCTCTTGTATTCATTTATACTTCAGTTTTTGAGTGCCTATTCTATCCTAAGCACTTTGGTTGGAAGATACAGAAAGGAATGAGACACTTGGTCCCTGTCTTTGAGAAACTCAGACTAGAAGACCACTGCAGTGGTCCAATCCATTACCTGCTTATGCTCAAATCTATTCAGTACATAATGCTTAATTACTCTTACTAAGGCATTATTGGAATTGCATCACTCCTGCTTAGTGTCACTACTGAATGCCTTTGCTCGTATTCAAGATCTTCAAGGATCCGGCTTCCATCTGCCTGTCATCTAAATGGTCTTTGTGCTCTGGCCAATCTGGGTTAATTGAAGTTTCTTGCCAATTTGGGCTTGGTTGTACTATGTTCTTGCTAGCGTACAGTCCTTCTTGTACATTTCTACTGGAGTATTCTCTTCACCTTTCTTCAGCTTACGTGCCCTATCTTCGAGGCTACCATTTATGGCTGTGCTGGATATATCATGCATAAGGGTACTTGTCACGGAGGTTGAGTATGATAGAAATCCAGACTACCCTCTTCTTGTACAACTGTAGCCTGCATTTTGTTTTGTTTTATTTATTTTTTATTTTTTAAGTAAGCTATAGACCTAGTTTGGGGCTTGAACTCACAACCCATTAAGAGTCACATGTTGTACCTACTGAACCAGCCAGGCACCCCTGCAGGCTGCATTCTAATTCACACAGAGGCACTGTATGAGCCATCTTTGCCCTGAGGGGCAGCTTAGTGAAGTGCTCCCTAAATTCCTTTCTTTCTCAGTCTTGGGAAATCCAGTAGCACTATTTATTTGTATGATTATTGTTCCCATGCAACCATTCTGGTAATTTTTATAATGACAAATGATATAACTAACATTTATTGAGCATTTATTATATGTCAAGCATTGCCCCTCATGATAGGTTCTTAACTCATTTATGTTTCATAGCAACCATATGGGAATAGATACAGTTATGATCCCTTTTGTAGCTAGAAAGCAGAAGTATCTGGAGGTTGAGTATTTTGCCCAGGGTCACTGAAGAAGTAAATGTCAGAGCCAAGATTTGAATGCCAACCTAGATCCTTTGCTCTTAACCTACTTGCTCAACTGCTCCTATCTTAGGTAGGTTTTTATAATTAAAGATTGTGTTGTCTTCATCCTTGGCTATCCTTAGCAACTAGCACGGTGCTTTGTGATTTTGGAAATGCACAATAAGTGTTTGCTGCATGGATGAATTAAGTACATAGAATGGTTTCACAGTATGTCAAGTGCCAAGTTTTGTTTTGTTTTGTTTTTTGAGAGGTGGTGTGGGATGAGAGGACTTTTTATGGCTTAGTGGGCTATTCACTTTTTTTCTTGCTTCTTAAAAGATTGTGCATTCTATGATTCCATTTAACCCTTTTCTCATTTTATACTCTTTGTCTGCTAATCTCATTTTTTCAAACCCCTGCTCCAGTTACTACTGATGTGCCCTTGATTCCAAATTCATTTCCAGGCTGGGTATCAGACCTATCTATCTAGTTGTCTCCATAGACATCTACTGGAATGGCATCCAAGCTCAGTGTGTGTAAAACCGAACTCTTTTTCCCTATAACTATCTTTGTCCTATGGGATCATTTGGTTCCTGCCCACCTTCAAATTAGTCACCCATTCCTGCTGCTTCTACCACTTAAAATTCTCTATATTGTGTCCTCTTCTTTCATTCCTTAATGCTGCTGCTTTATTCAGACTCTTAACTGTGTATCTTCTGTGAGGTGATCCCTGCTGTCTATTTCTTTGCTATAATGTTTTGAGGAAAGGACTAACACTTAACCATATTATTTTAGAAGAGTTTACTTGTTTATGATAGCATATCTCCTATGCTAATCTGTGAACCTTTTAGAGTCAATGGTTTTGGTCTTATTTCTCTTTTTTTTAATCCTCAGTGCTTAGTCCAGTGATGATATATAGTAGATTTTTGGTAAATGTTGGTAATGACTATGGGACATATTAAATGAAGAGTGGTTGTGAATATATATACACACACACACACATATATATATATATTTCATTTCTATGGCAAATTCTAACTGTTGAATAAGTTGTTTGTAATTTGTTAACTGCTAAATTATGGTTTTTTTTTTTCTGAGGAAATGAAATAATTAAAATTTAAATGGGATAATATATGTGAAGAGTTTAGCACACCAGCTGAAACATAATAAGTTCTAAATCACTTATTGGTATGGGTAGCTAAATAAAAGCTTTTTGTAAGTAGTATTTCAAAGTAAAAGCTGATACATGTTTTACTTACTTGACTGTTTTCGCAAAACTTATTTTAGGTTTTTACTTATTTTCCATTGCTAGAATGAATCATTAATTAGAATTTTAGTTGAACTGAAAGATGGAAAATGAAGCAGTATTATCTTCAAAGAGTTTGTTTTTTTTTGTTTTTTTTTAATTGATGTTTATCTTAAAATATTTTTCCTATGTCTTTACACTTAATCTTTCCAGACATATTTCTCTTCTTCACAAATTATCACTAGTTGTTCTTTAAATGTAATTAAGATTGTCTTAAGCCTTTGAAGTTTTGTGATCATGTTAGGAAAAATTAGGAAGTTTTAGTTCAAGATCTACTTCAAGGTTTAGTTTTGGTTTTTGAAAAGTTCAGCGATCTTGGAACATGTTGTGTACCACCACTTAAAACACTGTAATTTTCTTCATTAATAATTACATGTTAATAGTTATGTGTATAGCTTTTTGATTTTTAATTACAAGTTAATAGTTATGTGTATAGCTTTTTGATATACAGAACTGGGGTTGATTCTGGTTCTGCCTCTTGGAAGCTGTATGACTTTTGCCTGTACCTATCTCCTAAGGTTTTAAGTATTAATGGAGATAATGTATATAAAGCATGAAGCACAGTGTCTGGCACATAATAAATGATAATAAGAGCTATACTTATTAGCTATTGTAGTACTCCACATGCCAACCTGGACATTTCTTTTTAGATTTTATTTATTTATTTTAAAGAGAGAATGAGAGAGAGAGAGCATGAGAAGAGAGAGGGTCAGAGGGAGAAGCAGACTCCCCACTGAGCAGGGAGTCCGATGCAGGACTGGATCCTGGGACTCCAGGATCATGACCTGAGGCAAAGGCAGTTGCTTAACCAACTGACCCACTCAGGTGTCCCTGGACATGTTATTATAATCTGGATTATTAGTTATGATGTGAATTTGGATTAAATATGGATGAAACTGTGTTTCTCACAATTACCTATGTGAAATCCTGATGTATACTACTTAGTTCAAGTTTGTAAGGTTGGGGCTCATCTTTTCTTTAATGCCAGGGTTGTGAGGGGATTGCACTATTTTTAAATTGACCTTAATGTTTTTTTTTTTTTAATTATTGTTTTATGATACATGTAACATACATTTCTTACAAAAAGTATTTTGTTTCAATATTATGGTTAGCTATTTTGGAATAAAGGTACACTATTAGTGTTTGAGTATAATTACTTTAAAGTTAAACTGGGGCAAGAGATCCAGAAGGAACATTTGCAAAACTGTAATTTTTTTCTTCTTTTTGTTCTTCAATTCAAAGGTAATTCTTGGTAAGAACTGTGTTTTATAAGTGCATTTGAATTAATAAATTTTGACTTTTACTAAGGAGAAAAAGTCTCCGAAAATATATTTGCAATTAGAGCAAAAGTCTTTACTAAAACTAAGATTTCTTTTGGTATAAATGGAACTATTTGTAATAATTGATGACTCTTCTTGCAAATGTTTGATAATTGTGATATGTACATATATCCATATATACATGGGGGATTATCACTTTATAGTCAGTGAAAAAAATAAATAGAATTTTTTTTTTAAAGATTTTATTTATTTGTCAGAGAGAGTGAGCACAGGCAGACAGAGTGGCAGGCAGAGGCAGAGGGAGAAGCAGGCTCCCTGCTGAGCAAGGAGCCCGATGCGGGACTCGATCCCAGGATGCTGGGATCATGACCTGAGCCGAAGGCAGCTGCTTAACCAGTTGAGCCACCCAGGCGTCCCAATAAATAGATTTTTAATGAATTACTTTTTCTTATTCCTTCATATATAGATTTGTTCATTCATTCATTAACCATCCATTTGAAGGCCTGTCATCTCCTAGGTGCTCTGCTTAGCGTGGGAATACAGAATTGAAAAAACCCTGTGTCTGTCCTCATCTTAGTTAATTACAGCCTGAGTGACTGGGGGGTTGTCAATTCCATTTAGAGCAGGGATCTCTGTATGACTTGATGATTCTTGTTGCCTGTCTTTTTTCTTTCTCATTTACCACAGATGGCTTTTTCTACTCTTTAGCCTTCTATACTGTTTCAGTTTCTTTGCTCCCATTCCACATGACTTTTCATTGGTAATGTATTTACTATTTTCTTCCTCTGTCTAGTATATTTTTATATGGTCATCATGATCTTCATCTCTTTCTGCCTCAGAGAAAGAGATATCACACCTGGTATCTTTATATGGACTCTTCATCGTTCACTTCCTACCTTTTCTAAGACTTTGGTTCATTAATTCCTTCTGATTACCTTCAGTTTCTCTTTACTAATTCCTTCCTTTTGATCTATTGATCTACTCATTTTACTCATACACCTTGAAAAATATAAACTTGTACTTTTTGCATTAGTGAATAAAACAGCAGATTGTCTTTACCTCGTTTCCCTCAAGCTTCTGCCCTCTGTTACTTTCCCATTATAGGCATACGCATACTGAAGAGAGTAATCTATATTGGCTGTGTCAGTTTGCCTGATTCCCATTTATTTCTCTACTTCTATAATTTGACTTATCACCATACCACTAAATTTCCTTTCCTAGTTACCAACTATCTGCCAAGTGTATTTGTTCCCTTTCTTTTGATTCTGCTTGATTTCCTGCTGCATGTGATGCTGCTGACACCTTTGTTTAGCTTTTACAACATCCTT
The DNA here is from genome assembly GCA_003697995.1 of Taxidea taxus jeffersonii. NCBI lineage: Eukaryota > Metazoa > Chordata > Mammalia > Carnivora > Mustelidae > Taxidea > Taxidea taxus. The sequence goes on along the minus strand of RCUC01152784.1, from coordinate 21,868 downwards.
CTGTCTTAATTCTTCCCCCTTTCTCTGACTCTTTCAATTTCCTCTCTAACTTTTCATATTATTTCATTTCCATAACTTTTGATTTTTCTCTCTCATACGTACATGTCCTCCTTTGTTTTCATATACTGCTTCTTCAGTGTCTATGTCTTTTTTAAAATACTTATTTTCAGTAGTTTACTCAAGATCTCCATTTGGTGTTTTACAGATTATGTCAGATATATTTATTTATTTGTTTGTTTATTCTCCAAGATTCAAGTTAACAAATAGTATAGCATTAGTTTTAGGAGTAGACTTTAGGGATTCATCACTTACATATAACACCCAGTGCTCATCACAAGAAGTGCCCTCCCCATTACCCAGTTACCCATTCCCCCACTCACCTGCCCTCTAGCAACACTCAGTTTATTCTCTAGTTAAGAGTTGCTTGTGGTTTGCCTCCCTCTCTGTTTTTATCTTATTTTTCTTCTCCTTCCTCTATGTTCATCTGTTTTTTTTTTTGTTTTTTTTTTTTAAGAAAGAATTTATTCATTTATTTGACAGAGTGAGAGAGAGCACACACAAGCAGGGGGAATGGCAGACAGAGGGAGAGGGAGAGAGAGAGGGAGAAGCAGGCTCCTCACTGAGCAGGGAGCCCGATGTGGGACTTGATCCCAGGACCCTGGGATCATGACCTGAGCCGAAGGCAGACACTTAACTGACTGAGCCACCCAGGTACCCCCTGTTTTTTGTTTTTTTAACTCCACATGAGTGGAATCATACGGTATTTTTCTTTTTCTGACTGGCTTATTTCACTTAGCATAATACACTCTGGTTCTGTCCATGGCATTGCAAATGGCAAGATTTAATTCTTTTTCAATGGTTGAGTAATATTCCTGTGTGTGTGTGTGTGTGTGTGTGTGTGTGTGTGTGTGTGTGTGTTTGTGTTTATACACCACATCTTCTTTATCCATTCATCAGCCAGTGGATATTTGGGCTCTTTCCATACTTTGGCTATTGTTGATAGTGCTGCTGTAAACATTGGGGTGCATGTGCCCCTTTGAATCAGTATTTTTGTATCCTTTGGATAAATACCTAGTAATGCAATTGCTGGATTGTAGGGTAGTTGTCCTTTTTTTTTTTTTTTTTAAGGATTTTAAAGATTTTATTTATTTATTTATTTAAGAGAGAGAGAGAGAGAGAGAGAGAGAGAGAGAGGGAGAGCATGAGAAGGGGAAGATCAGAGGGAGAAGCAGAACTCACTGCGGGACTTGATCCTAGGACTCCAGGATCATGATCCGAGGCGAAGGATTCCCTTAACCAACTGAGCCACCCAGGCACCCTGTCTTTTTAACTTTTAAAGGAACCTCCATACTGTTTTCCAGAGTGGCTGTACCAGCACTGTATCAGCTGTACCAGCTGTACCACCAACAGTGTAAGAGGGTTCCCCTTTCTCTGCATCCTTGCCAATATGTTGTTAATTTTAGCCATTCTGCAGATATGTCAGATTTAAATGATTGAAATGGAACCTCTTTCTCTCCAAACCTCTGTTCCTGTATTCCTTAATAATTCGCTTTTATGTTACTATCACCCATTTCAGTTACCTATTGTTATGTAACAAGCTACCCTAAAATGTGTGACATCAAGCAATAGCTGTTATGTTCACAGATTCTGTGAGATAGGAATTTGAGCAGTACACAGCAGGAATAGCTTGTCTTTGTTCTATGATGCTTGAGGCTTCACCAGGGAAGATCAAAAGGCTAGATCTGGAGGCTCTTCACTCACATGCTTAACTCTTGGATTTGAAGACTAAGCTTAGCTGGGATAGTTGATTGGAGTGCATTTCCATGTTACATGAGCTTCCTTACAGCATGGAGGCCTTAGTGTAGTAGTTTGACTTCTTAAATAGTGACTCAGGGCTCCAAGTTTGTGTCCCAGGAATAAGGAAGCTGTATGGTCTTCTTTGACCTAGGCTTGATAATCAGCCTAAATTCTGGATTGAAGTAGTCCTTCCCAGATTCAGGAAGAGGAAACACAGACTGAACTTCCTGGGAGGCGTATCAAAAAATATATGTCCATGTTTTAAAATTACCATACCAAATCTGCTAGTATCTTACTTAGAAACCTTGATATTATCCTTGTGTTTCATTTCTCTAATCCCACTCCTCTTTTGTACATCAGCCACTAAGTGCTGGTCTTTTTAATTTGAGAAATATCTGCTTTTCTCCATTATCATGAACCTTAGTAAGAATTTGATCACATTCATTTAAGAGTTTTCTGTAACCTCTTATTTGATCTACATAATCTCTCCCACCTTGAATTAAATAATCTCTCCTATTGATTGTAGGATAGTTCTTACTACATACAGGTCTCTGTCCGAATTACATAGCTTAGCTCTTAAAGGTTGGCTCTACCTAAATTTCCAGTGTGCACTTGACTTTGCATTAACTGGTCCTTTGAATTGACCGTCTTCCTTCCTTTCTCGCCCACTTCCTTTCATCCTTCGGGTCTCATGTTGGCTGTCCCTTCCTATGTGAAGTCTTCCTAGAGGCTTCAAAAATGTCACTTCTTCCATTATTTGTTCATATATTTATCTCCTGCCATTAAAGTGACTATGGCTTCCATGAGGCCACGGACTGTAGACTGTATCTTAAATCATCTGCCACTATTGCCTGGCCCATCATTACATACTTGGTAAATGCTTGTTAGGTTGATTGGAAAAGATTATACTTTGGTAGAATTCTCCAAACGTTTGAGTTACTGGGCTTTATTAAATGTCTCTTAAAGTTTTTAAATAAGGGAGTTTACATTCTGTACTTCAACAATTTTATTTCATTTAGAACACATACAACAAAACCCAAAAAGACATATTTGGAATATTATTCTTGTGTGCCAGAAAATTTAGGGAAGTAGGCAAGTATTAGATTTAAAACAATCTTTGATAAGATTCAAAGCTAGAAGAATAAAGTTGAGATCAGAATAGTATTGTTTTCAGTAGTGGCATTTTTAAGCTCTAATTTTGGCCTTGAAATATTCCACATTACAGATTTTATTCCAGCCTATTTTTCTTTTGTCAGAAACATGTGATAGTTCACTTTTGGCAGTTGTACTCTGTGAAAGGGTTAGGGTCAGCACTGCTGTGCAGAAATGGGTCACTGAGTGTTCAGATGAAAGGGGAAAACTTTTAAAGAGTCTTTATGTATTGTTGGAGTAATAAGACAAAATAATTATAAGCTTGAATCTCTCGCCATGTTCTTGCTTCTTCCTTTGCCTCTCATATGCTTTGCCAAATTAACCACATCAACCAATTTTATAGAAAATGGATTGCTGTTTTCAATAGTTCTTTAGCTATTATTCTTAAGAAGCTTCTTCAGAAAGTCTCTCTCCTCTTGTCTTCCAAAAGGACATAAGTCTCCTTTGTACTTCCATAAAAATTTTAAATGGTCACTTAAAGAGAGCAGACAGTATGTTCTACTTCCATGATTGATAAAGTGTAACTGCCTATTTTTCAGCTGAGTTGGAAGGAAGAACTCTATCCTAATGTAGCTTTAAAAGATGATTTTATTACTGTCAAGATGGATAACAAGCTAGGATTTTCTAAGAGGAATAAATGACAAAGTTGGTTTATGCCTCTCGCTCTTAAACGATGCATCATTCTTAAATTAAGGTGGGAAAGGAGGTGGTCTTTAAAAGCAGTCCCCCTGCATGGGTTGTTCTCTGTTTAGATTTTTCCTGAATAGAATAAGACACACAAGTTTTCTCCAAACTCTGGAGCAGAGTTTGCTCTGAAATCTGCTGGAATGTTATCTGGAGTTTCCAGTCACCATGGAAACTGATCAGGCTCTATCTAGTTCTATCCTTTGAGCTATTTGGGGTGGCTTAAATAAAAGATGACCAACCATATCTAATCCTGTTCTTCACTTACGTGTTTTCTTTAAAAATAATGAAAAATACAGCTTACTTAAGAGAGAATAGGATAGCTGTGTCATTTCTATTAGGTTATTTAAAATATTCTATGCATTTGAAGATATTCTGGCCAAGAAACATAAATGAAAATTTTCATATTGGTGTCTTGTCTGTTGGCCTTTGTGCTTATATATGCAACAGAATACAAATGCTAAATTTCCATTTACCTGGTTAGTGATGGAGTGGAACTTGTTATAGAAATTAAGGTATGGGGTATGGGTATTATTATTTTTTCTTTCCAGTCTTTTTTATTTTTTATTTATTTTTTATTTTTATTTAAACATATAATGTAACTCCACCACCCTCATACCATTGCCAAGTGAAATGGGGTTTAAGTGATGATGGTGGAGACATAAAAGTTAAAAGCATTTGTGAGCAATTAAGATAATTAAATATTCAGATATTATAGACATTCAGTAGTACATCTTTCAAAATGACCAGTCTGTCTAAAGTTAGGGAGAGGTTTATATTTATGGTAATGTTTAGAAGTTTGAACCTAGTCTCTCTTATTTCCTTAGTGGGGAATTGGTGGACAGAAGGGGAAGATCTGGGCTGAAGTTGTCTGAGGAGTTGACTGGTGCTGATAGAATAGTCTTTTTTTTTTTTTAATTAGCTAATTTAAAAAATTGAGGTAAAATTCACATTGACCAAGGGTTTTGTGTTATGGGACACACTGATTGCATTCTTCCATTTTCAAGGGTTTATTCCATTTTCAAGGGCTGACTCTGATTAAAAAGGCATAATGGGATATTGGGTGATTGAGGGTTCCTCTCCTCTTCTTCTTCTTGGTTATTTCAAATAACATGATTTCCTTTAATGTATAATAGTGCCTATTTGTATGAAATGAAAATGAAGATTGTAATACTTGGTGCTCTGACAAATAAGGAGACTTTTATTTGTTCAAGTATTTACTGAATATTTACCATTTGCTGGGCACTTTTCTGGGTCCTGGAGATATAGTGGTAAAAAAGTCCAAGTTTCTGTTCTTAAGGAGTTTTTATTCTAGTACAGGAGATACAATAGATAAACATATACTTTTAGGTAGTAATAAGTTATGAAAGATTGTAAAGCAGTGTAAGGAGATAATGATGGAAGGTGGTCTTTTGGATGGTGTTGTCAGGAAGGGGCTCTCTGAAGACATTTGAACAGAGATCTCAATGAATTGAGAAACTGGGCCACAGGAAAGGCAAAAGCCCTGAGGTCAGTTCAACTTAGCTTATTTTAAAGAACAGGAAAATCTGTGTGGTTAGAGTAGACTCAGGGAGATATAGGTAGGGACTTGTTATGCAAATCCTTATGAGCTTTGGTGGAAATTTGGACTTTTTTCTGAGTATGATCTGGTGGATTTTTGACCAGGGTGGTGATATGATTTGACTTACTCCTTAAAAGGATGTGGTTTTATTTTAGAGTATAGATGTAAGGGAATAAGAATAGAAACAGGGAGATTTGGCTAATACCTAACGCAGTAGTTTAAGCTAAAGATGATAGCTTGGACTGTGATCTACGGTGGTGGTAAAGATGTAGTGGTAAGTGTTCGGATTCCAAAATTATGTTGAAGATAGAGACAGGAGGACTTGGTGATAAATTGGATGTGGATGATTAAGGAAATAGATGGTTTCTTGTTACTTTCTTTTTTTTGATACAGTAAAATGATTTACATAATTTAATATTTTAACCATTTTTATATGTATAGTTCAGTGATATTACGTGCATTCATTCATAATACAACCATTAGCACTATCCATCCCCAGAACTATTTTGTCATCCCAAACTGAAATTCTGTATCTATTAAATAATGAGTCCCTATTTCCCCCACTCCCAGCCTATGGCAGCTGGCATTCTACTTTTGTTCTTTATGAATTTGGCTACTCTAGGTACTCATGTAGCAGAATCATAACAGTATTTGTCCTTTTGTATCTGCTTTTTTCACTTAGCATAATGTTTTCAAGATTTATCTATGTTATAGCATGTATCTGAATTTCATTTCTTTTTAGGTTTCTTGATTTTGGTTTAAGCAACTATGAGAGAGTTTAAAAAATGGACATTTTTCAAAAACATTCTAATTGGGGGGGGGCCTGGGTGGCTCAGTGGGTTAAGCCTCTGCCTTTGGCTCAGGTCATGATCCCAGGGTCCTGGGATCAAGACCCACATCGGGCTCTCTGCTCAGCAGGGAGCCTGCTTCTCCTCCTTTCTCTTTGTCTGCCTCTCTGCCTACTTGTGATCTCTGTCTGTCAAATAAATAAATAAAATCTTTTAAAAAATATTCTAATTGGTATAGCACATTGGTTTTAAGTGGTTGTCTGCTTGTTAGTTTATTAGCCAATTCCCTTCCTTTTTTTGTCTTAAAATAGTGGTAAGCTTTGGTATTTAAGGAGTTCTCTGAGAAATTAAAAAATTATGGTAAGATGACTTAGGTATTGACAAGAATGGTTATTTCCAAAAACTGCATAGCATAGTAATTTTTATCATGGTAGAGACAGTTGAAAATTAATAGATGCTAGTGATAATAGGATAGAGGGGGCTTGTTTATGAATGGAGCATTTGGTGAGCAAACACCAGCTGTGCACCACTAAAGGTGGCATTCATCCAGGGGAAAGACATTTTGAGGAAAATTTGTGTACTTTTTTTTTTTGAAATAGCAGAGAGGCTTTTTAGTTAGATTGCTGGTCTCTTTTCTTTTCCAAAGGATTAAGTTTCAAAAGAAGGATCAGACCACTCTGGTGGGGTGAGATGGGGTGGAGGACATATTTGGAATAAGAAGGATGTTTGCAACATACTGGGTAGAACTTTCCCTAGGCACTGTGGTTCTTAGGCATTTGACCAAGTACTTAAGAGCCAAATCTTAATATTACTTGTTTTTCTTCATTTAATGAGAATTGCTCAGCTTAATTAGCTCTCACTTTTGTTCCTCTCAGTGGTCACACCACAGAGCTTGTGAATATAAATTCTTTTAAAAGAATTTTCCCCATTATAAATAATACATGTTTTGAGCATCAAATCTTTATAAAAGTAGTCTGGTAGTAGAAATTGTTTTTATAATGGAGAAAAAAGGGGTTGATTTCATGTTACCAAAGGGTGTTATAAGTAATCAAAAGAAAAGGGAAAATTTGAGAATCTAGAGAGTCTATCAAATGTCATTTTTAAAAGAGGAAATTGAAGGCAGGAAAGAACAGATTTGCTTGGAAACAAGCCCTATAAATGGAACTTGAGTAGCTAACATCTGCCTTCGACAAAAATCCCCTACAAAGCTGTGACTTCTTGTAGTCCTTGAGTTAGGACTTTGATATTTTCATATTTGCCATGGAAATGATTGTGATAATATAAATGAAGTTTTATTTTTATACATGATTATATAGGGAAGATGGAAGCCAGCTGTTGTTGAAGTGCGTGTCTTACGAAACACTGGAGGGTACATGACATAGGCAGTAGTAAATCAAAGGTGGCAGAGAGGGTATTGCTGAGGCTCATGGAGCAGGGGTGGGACAGATAACTTACCTTGGTGACTCTTGGTTTTGGCTCTGGCAGAGTTGGATAGGTTAGCTAATTAAACTACATAGCCTGTGGTTTTATGACTCAGTTTGTGAAACTGGAGAACCCAAGGCATTCATTTACAGTGTGTTTATTAAATATCTGCTGTATGTCTGACATCAAGGTAGGAATTTTGGATAGAGTGGTGGATAAGACAGTCCAGCTTGTTTATTTACATCTGTAATAAGTGCCGCAAAGAGAAATCCCATCGTCAGGGGGCATTTAACAGAATACTGATCCTAATCTGAAGTTTGAGGGAGGACTTCCCAGAGGGATTAATGATACCTGCTTTCCTGCAACCACCACTACTCTCTGTCACATTACTCTGTTTTCCTTTTGCAAGGTAGTTCTTATTTATCTTTTCCTTCCATTTCTCCACCTCCTCCCTTTCCCTGCAGTTGGAATGAAAACTCCTGGGACAAGGGCCTTTATGCCAGGAAACCATGGTCAAAAGAAGCATGGGTAGGGTGGTGGTATGAAGGAACTGAAAGAAGGCCAGTGAGGTAGTCAGTGTGAATCATTGTGAGAGGGAAAGTAATAACCTTAGCGACTGTGTCAAGAATTTTAGAACATATCCTATTGGCAATGGGAAGCAATTTTAGACAGGGGATAGACATGATCAGATTTACTTAAAAATTACATTACTGACACATGGTGAATGGAGGGAATATTTGAGTGGGTGCAGAAGACCAATTTAAGCTATTACACTAACCTAAGCAGGAGAGCATAGTGAGGTCTTAGACTAGGGTGTTGGCAGAGGAAATGGAAGAGGAGTTTTGGTAGGTCATTTTGATGGACTGGATATGGGAGAGGAGAGGAAGGACTCAGCAATGACCTCCATTCCAGGTTTCTTGCTTGTACAACTGAATTGATTTCAGATACATTTTCCCAATGCATTCGAAAAATACTTATTTTCAGATTGGGTATAAAGTAGAGTTGCCCTGATTGCAAAAACTCAGTAATGTGTTGAACTTTTCCAGTCAGCTTTTGGTCAGGATAGAAGAGCACAGTACTTTTTAGTCTATATTGTTTCGCCTACTAATAAGTAATCTGTATCCTTGCTTGAGGTTTGTTAATTTTTATAATTGGAATCCTACCACTTTTAAGAATTTTTTAAAATTTGCTTTTTATTTTGATGTAGTCCCAATAGTTTGTTTTTGCTTTTGTTTCCCTTGCTTCAGGGACCTATCTAGAAAAAAGTTGAATGACTGATACCAGAAAATTACTGCCTACTTTCTTCTAGGATTTTTGTGGTTTCAAGGTCTCATCTTTAGATCCTTAATCCATTTTGAGTTTATTTTTGTGTATGGTAAAAGAGTGTGGTCCAGTTTCATTCTTTTGGATGTAGCTGTCTTGTTTTCCCAGCACCATTTGTTGAAGAGACTGTCTTTTTCTCATTTCATATTCTTGGCTCTTTTGTCGAAGATTAATTGGCTATATATCATGAGTTTGTTTCTGGGCTTTATATCCTGTTCCATTGATATCTGTATCTGTTTTTGTGCCACTATCATACTGTTTTGATTACTACAGCTTTGAAGTATAACTTGAAATCTGGAATTGTGATACCTCCACCTCTCTTTTTCTTTTTCAAGATTGTTTTGGCTATTTGGGGTCTTTTGTGATTCCATACAAATTTTGGGATTATTTGTTCTAGTTCTGTGAAAAATGCTGTTGGTATTTTGACAGGGATTGCATTAAATCTGTGGATTGCTGGGGCACCTGGGTGGTTCAGTGGGATAAGCCTCTGCCTTCGGCTCAGGTCATGATCTCAGGTACTGGGATCGAGCCCCACATTGGGCTCTCTGCTCAGCGGGGAGCCTGCTTCCCCCTCTCTCTCTGCCTGCTGCTCTGCCTACTTGTGATTTCTCTCTCTGTGTTAAATAAATAAATAAAATCTTAAAAAAAAATCTGTGGATTGCTTTGAGTAATATGGACATTGTAACAGTATTATTCTAATTCTATATTTTACAATCTATTCTATTTTATTCTAATCCATGAGCATGAAATATCTTTCCATTTATTTGTGTTGTCTTCAGTTTCTTTCACTGGTGTTTTATAGTTTACAGAGTACAAATCTTTTACCTTTTCATTTAAGTTTATTCCTAGATACTTTATTATTTTGGTGCAGTTGTAAATGGAGTTGCTTTCTTGATTTCTTTTTTTGTTGCTTCATTATTAGTATTTAGAAATACAGCAGATTTCTATACAATGATTTTCTGTCCTGTGACCTTACTGAATTCATTTATCAGTTATAGTAGTTTTTTGGTATAGTTTTTAGGGTTTTCTTTTTTTTCCCCAAGACTTTTTTTTAAAAAATTTATTTTATTTGAACTCAGGTTAGTTAACATATAGTGTAGTATTAGTTTCTGGAGTATAATTTAGTGATTCATCATTTACATACAACATCCAGTGCTCACCACAACAAGTGTTCTCCTTAATAACCATCACCCATTTGCCCATCCTCTCCACCCAGCTCCCCTCCAGAAACCTTCAGTTTGTTCTCTCTAGTTAAGAGTCTCTTATGGTTTGCCTCCCTCTCTGTTTTTATCTTACTTTATTTCTCCTCTCCTTCCCTTATTATTCATCTGTTTCTTAAATTCCCCGTATGAGTGAAATCATATGGTATTTTTCTTTCTCTGACTTATTTCACTTAGCATAATACATTCTAGTTCCATCCACATTATTGCAAATGGCAAGATTTTATTCTTTTTGGTGGCTGAGTAATGTAAATAACAAATCTCTTTATCCATTCCTTCAGCCAATAGACATTTGTGCTCTTTCCATACTTAGTCTGTTGTTGATAATACTGCTATAAACATCGAAGTGTGTGTGCTCCTTTGAAGTAGTATTTTTGTATCCCTTGGATAAATACTTAGTAGTGCAATTGCTGGTCATAGGGTAAATCTATTTTTAACTTTTTGAGGAACCTCCATACTGTTTTTCGGAGTGGCTGCATCAATTTGCATTCCCACCAGTAGTGTAAGAGGGTTCTCCTTTCTCTGCATCCTTGCCAGGATCTGCTGTTTTCTGAGTTGTTAATTTTAGCCATTCTTACAGGTATGAGGTGGTATTTCATTGTGGTTTTGATTTGTATTTCCCTGATGATGAGTAATGTTGAGCATTTTTTCATGTGCTTCTTAGCCATTTGTATGTCTTCTTTGGAGAAATGTCTGTTCATGTCTTCTGCCCATTTCTTAACTGGATTATTTAATTTGGAGATGTTGATTTTGATGAGTTCTTTATATATTCTGGATACTAGCCCTTTATTTGGTGTCATTTGCAAATACCTTCTTTAATTCTATTGGTTGCCTTCTATTTATTTATTTATTTTTAAAATATTTTATTTATTTATTTGACAGACAGAGATCACAAGTAGGCAGAGAGGCAGGCAGAGAGAGAGGAGGAAGCAGGCTCCCTGCTGAGCAGAGAGCCCCATGTGGGGCTTGATCCCAGGACCCTGGGATCATGACCTGAGCCAAAGGCAGAGGCTTTAACCCACTGAGCCACTCAGATGCCCCTATTGGTTACCTTTTAGTTTTGAGAATTGTTGCCTTTGCTGTGCAGAAGCCTTTAATCTTGATGAGGTCCCAGTAGTTCATTTTTGCTTTTGTTTCGTTTGCCTCTGGAGATGTGTCTGGTCAGGAGTTGCTGAGGCTGAGGTCAAAGAGGTTGCTGCCTGTTTTCTCCTCTAGGATTTTGATGGTTTCTACATTTAGGTGTTATATCCATTTTGAATTTATTTTTGTGTATGGTATAAGAAAGTGGTCCAGGGGCGCCTGGGTGGCTCAGTGGGTTAAAGCTTCTGCCTTCGGTTCAGGTCATGGTCTCAGGGTCCTGGGATCGAGTCCCACATGGGGCTCTCTGCTCAGTGGGGAGCCTGCTTCCTCCTCTCTCTCTGCCTGCCTCTCTGCCTACTTGTGATCTCTGCCTGCCAAATAAATAAAATCTTAAAAAAAAAAAAAGAAAGTGGTCCAGTTTCATTCTTCTGCATGCCACCATCCAGTTTTCCCAGCGCCATTTGTTGAAGAGACTTTTTTCCATTGGATATGCTTTCCTGCTTTGCTGAAGACTAGTTGACCATTTAGTTGAGGGTCCATTTCTAGGTTCTCTAGATAATTCCATTGATGTATGTCCGTTTTTGTGCCAGTATCATACCATCTTGATGATTATAACTTTGTAATACGGCTTGAAGGTTTTCTATATAGAGTATCATGTCACCTAGGAAGAGTGAAAGTTTGACTTCTTCCTTGCTGATATGGATGCCTTTTATTTCTTTTTTTTTGTCTGATTGTTGAGGCTAAGACTTGCAGTACTATGATGAACAATAGTGGTGAGCATGGACATCCGTGTTGTGTTCCTAACCTTAGAAGAAAGGCTCTAAGTTTTTTTCCATTGAGGATGATATTAGCTATGGGTTGGCTGTGTTATGTTCTTTCTATCCCTACTTTCTTGAGGGTTTTTATCAAGAAAGGATGCTGTATTTTGTCAGATGCTTATTCTGCATCTATTGAGAGGATCATATAGTTCTTGTCCTTTCTTTTATTAATGTGGGGTATCACATTGATTGTTTTGCAGATATTGAACCACCCCTGAAGCCCAGGAATAAATCCCACTTGAACATGGTGAATAATACTTTTAATGTACTGTTGGATTTGATTAGCTAGTATCTTGCTAAGGATTTTTGCATCCATGTTCATCAGGGGTATTGGTCTTTAATTCTCATTTTTGGTTGGGTCTGTCTGGTTTTAAAATCAAGGTAATGCTGGCCTTGTAGAATGAGCTTGGAAACTTTCCTTCTATTTCTATTTTTTGGAACAGCTTCAAAAGAGCAGGTATTAATTCTTCTTTAAGTGTTTGGTAGAATTCCCTGAAAGCCTTCTGGGCCTGGGGTCTTGTTTGTTGGGAGATTTTTTTTAAATACTGCTTCAGCTTCTTTGCTGGTTATGGCTCTGTTCAGATTTTCTGTTTCTTCCTGTTTCAGTTTTGGCAGTTTGTATGTTTCCAGGAATGTATCCATTTCTTTCAGATTGCCCAGTGTTTTGGCATATGATTGCTCATAATATTCTCTTATAATTGTTTGTATTTTGTGGTGGTGTTTGTGAACTCTCCTTTTTAATTTGTGATTTTATTTGGGTTCTCTTTTCTTTTTGATAAATCTGGCTGGGGGTTTACCAATTTTGTTAATTCTTTCAAAGAATTAGCTCCTAGTTTTGTTGATCTATTCTACTGTTTTATTTTTATTTCTGTATCATTTATTCCTGCTCTGATCTTAATTATTTCCCTGCTTCTGCTAGTTTTAGGCCTTATTTGCTATTCTTTTTCTAGCTTTTTTAGGTGTAAGATTAGGTTGTGCATTTGAGACTTTTCTTGCTTCTTGAGGAGAGACTCTATTGCTAGATTCTGCTAGATACTTCCTTCTTGTGACAGCCTTTGCTGTGTCCCAAAGGTTTTGGACTGTTGTGTTTTCATTTTTATTTGCTTCCATGTATTATTTAAATTTTTCTTTAATTTCTTGATTAACCCATTCATTCTTTAGTATGCTGTTTTTTAGCCTCCATGTTTTGTGGTCTTTCCAAATTTTTTCTTATGGTTGACTTCAAGTTTCATAGCATTGTGATCTGAAAATATGCATGGTATCATCTCAGTCTTTTTGTACTGGTTGAGGCATGATTTGTGACCTAATATATGATCTGTTTTGGAGAATGTTCTGTGTGCACTTCAAAAGAATGTGTATTCTGCTTTAGGCTGAAGTGCTCCAAATATATCTGTTAAGTCTGTCTGATCCAGTATGTCATTCAAAGCCTTTGGTTCCTTGTTGATCTTCTGCTTAGATGATTCAGACCATACCTACTGTATGAGTAGGGCATTAAAGTCCCATATTATTATTGTATTATTATTAATGAACTTCTTTAAGTTTAACTAATTTATATATTTATATATTCATTTGTTATTAATTGATTTACATATATTTGCTCCCAAGTCGAGGTCATAGATATTTATAGTTGTTAGATCTTCTTGTTGGATAAACCCCTTTATTATGATAGAGTGCCCTTCTTCATCTCTTATTATAGTCTTTGGTTTAAAATCTAATTTGTCTGATGTAAGTATGGCTACTCCAGCTTTCTTTTGATGTCCATTAGTATGATAGATGGTTCTTCACCCCCTTACTTTAAATCTGGAGGTGTCTTTGGGTCTAAAATGAGTCTCTTGTAAGCAGCATATCAACAGGTCTTTTTTTTTTTAATCCATTCTGATACTCTGTGTCTTTTGATTTAGGATTTAGTCCATTTGCATTCAAAGTAGTTATTGGTAGTTATGAATTTAGTGCCATTATGTTACCATAAAGTCTCTGTTTCTGTAGATTGTCTCTGTTCCATTGTAGTCTTTGTTGCTTTTGGTCTCTCTTCCTGCTCAAGCTCTTGTAGAGCTGTTACAGTGTTCTAGTGTTTATGAACTCTGTTCATAAACTCTTTCAGTTCTTGCTTATCTTGAAAACTCTCTATCTCTCCTGTTCTAAATGACAGCCTTGCTGGATATAGTTTTCTTGGCTGCATGTTTTTTCCATTCAGCATGTTGACTATATCATGTCACTCTCTCTGGCCTGCTGTGTTTTTTTTTGTGGTCAGGTCTGCTGCTAACCTTATGTGTCTACTTTTGTAGGTTAAGGATGTTTTGTCTCTAGCTGTTTTCAGAATTCTCTATCTTTGTATTTTGCAAGTTTCCCTATGATATGTATTGGTATTGACCTGTTTTTGTTGATCTTGAAAGGAGTTCCCCTTGCCTCTTAAGCTTGAATGCATTTGAGCTGTAATTGTTCAAACAGATCTTCTGCCCCTTCTTTCTGTTCTTCTTCTTCTGGGACTCCTATGCTATAGATATTATTGCACTTGGTGGAATCTCTCAGTTCCCTAGGTCTATATTTGTGATCTAGTAGTTTTCTTTCCCTCTTCTTTTCAGCCTCATTATTTTCTATAATTTTATCTTCTTTATCATGTATTCAATCTTTTGCTTCTTCCATCTTCGTTGTGGTTACATCCAGTCAATTTTGCATTGCAGTTATAGCATTTTTTATTTTGGCCTGACTAGTTTTTAGGTCTTTTATCTCTGCAGCCAGGGTTTCTCTGATGTCTTTTTGCTTCTTTCAAACCCAGCTAGTGTTCTTTTTTTTTTTTTTTTTTAAGATTATTTATTTATTTATTTGACAGACAGATCACAAGAAGGCAGAGAGAGAAGAGGAAGAAGGCTCCCCACTGAGCAGAGAGCCTGATGTGGGGCTCGATCCCAGGACCTTGGGATCATGACCTAAGCTGAAGGCAGAGGCTTTAACCCACTGAGCCACCCAGGCGCCCCCCCCCCCCCCACTCAGCTAGTGTTCTTATAACTGTTGTTCTGAATTCTTGTTTAGATATATTGCTCGTATCTGTTTTGAGCAAATCCCTTGCTGATTTCTTGATCTTCCTTTGGTGAGAATTCCTCTGTCTTATCATTATGTCTAGGTTTCTTTCCTTTGCATGTTATGAAAGTTTGTTATGATTCATGCTCCTGAGAGATACTGTATTAAGAAGGGTCCTGGGGAGCCTGGGTGGCTCAGTTGGTTAAGCTTCTGCTCAGGTTATGATCTCAGGGTCCTGGGATTGAGCCCTATGTCAGGCTTCCTGCTCAGTGGGGAGTCTGCTTCTTCTTCTGGCCATCCTGGCTCCTGTGCTCCCTGACTCATGCATGCTTGCTCTGTCTCTGTCTCTCTCTCAAATAAGTAAATAAAATCTTAAAAAAAAAAAAAAAAAAAAGAATGGGTCCTACACTGTCCAGGGCTTGGCACTCTGGGAAGTGCTTCTGGTGTGTGCTGTGTGCACTCTGCTGTTGTGTTTGGCTGCTCTTTACCACAGGTGGGTCCTCTACAGAGTTCTTCTTGCAGTGAGGAATGTTTGGACCTTTAATTAGGTTTGCTTTATTTGTTTGTGAAGATAGGCCTGATTTAAACAACAACAACAAAAAAGCCTGATCCCAGAAAAGAGAAAAGGAAAAGGAAAAAGAAAACAAACTAATAAAGGAAGTACAAGCCTGATTCCAAAGAAAAAGGAAGAGGAAAAAAAAAAAGCCTGATCCAAAAATCTGAGAAAAGGAAACAAGCCAGGAGGAATTAAAAAAAGGCCTGATCTTACTTCCACCAGAATTGAAGCTGACTTTTTGGGAGCACTTTATGATCAGTAGCCTTCATGCATGTGGAGGGCCTGTGTTGGTGTTTTGAGGGAGAGGCCCACTGCAGTGGCTCAGAGTCAGACCTGCTCTTATAAAGATTCTCCTGCCACGTGTAGGGGGCAGGGCTTGGTATAAGTGACTCCAGCCTCTGCTGGAGGTGCTGTGTTTCTCTCTGAAGTCCAGCCGTGTTGGGGTGTGTGTGTGTGTGTGTGTGTGTGTGTGTGTGAAATATGTGTGTGTGTGAAATGTGTGTGTGTGTGTGTGAAATATGCTGTACCCTCATCCTCTCATCCCCGAAGAGGGGAACCTGTGGCTGCCACTGTTCAAGAGGCCCTCAGAGAAAAGTGAACAGTCTCCTTTTCTGTGTCCCAGGCTTTCATAAGATCTCTGTCCTCAATTAATCTATGCCTGGCTGTCTGCACGCCTGGTGCCACAGTTCTCCTGTGTTTTAGCTCTGGCCAGTGGCTGGGATTCAAAACAAAGTTTAAAGTACCTAGCAGCACATGGACTCTCTCCCTTCCTCTGGAGGAGAGCCTTACAGTGCTACTCTTGGCATTCTTCTGTCCCAGAAAAGCAGTTGCATGCTTGTCTGAGTGCCTGGAGTCTTACATTGAAGCACAGTGAAGAGCTGCAACTAGGTTTATCTGCCTTTGTGCCTCTGTCCCCTGCTGTTGAATTGCCTCTCAGTATACCACTCACCGGTGGGCCTTTTGTCCTTGGAGAGGCAAAATACTGTCTTCCAAATGTGCTCCAGGAAGGGGGACATTCTCTCCTCGTGTGACCCAGGGGATCCCCACACCTTGATGTCTTGCACAAACCCTACTCACTGATCTCTCTCCCCTCTATCCCTCTATTCCTGACTTTACTCTTCGAAAGGGGTTCCCACCCCTCCATGGTACCATGGCTTTTCTCTCTCCTAATTCACGTCTCTCAACCTCCCATCTGCCTAGTTTTTCCTTCCAATTGTCCCTTCTTCCCTTTCCCTCTCTCTCTCTTTCTATTTTATTTATTTATTTGAGAGAGAGAAGGCTAGCACAAGCAGGGGGGAAGGGCAGAGGGAAAGGGAAAAGCTCAGCAGGGAGCCCGACATGGGACTTGATCATGACCTGAGCTACAGGCAGATGCTTAACTGATTGAGCCACCCAAGTGCCCTGTGTAGATTGTTTTTTTTTAATCCTCATTAATTTTCTAGTTGTTCAAAATGATTTGATGTTGATCTAGCTGTGTTTGCAGAATGAGGCTTGAAGAACAAGGCAACCCCAGGGTCCCACTACTACTCTGCCATCTTCACTCCTTCCTCTTTAAGGTTTTCTATATATAGTATGTTGTCTGCAAGTAGTGACAGTTTTACTTCTTCCTTACCAATTTGGATGTCTTTTATTCGTTGTCTGATTGCTGGGCTAGGACCTACAGTACTATGGTGAATAAAAGTGGTGAGAGTGGATGTTCTTGTCTTATTCCTAATCTTAGGGGAAAAGCTCTCAGTTTTTCACCTTTGAAATACAATGTTTGCTGTGGGTTTTTCATATGTGGACTTTATTATGTTGAGGTATGTTCCCTCTGCTACTTTTTTGATAGTGTTTATCATAAATGGGTATTGTACTTCATCAACTGCTTTTTCTGCATCTGTTGAAAGTATCATATAGTTTTTATACTTTCTTTTTATTTATTTATTTATTTATTAATATTTTATTTATTTATTTGATAGAGATCACAAGCAGGCAGAGAGGCAGGCAGAGGGGGGGGGGAGCAGGCTCCCTGGTGAGCAGAGAGCCTGATGTGGGGCTCCATCCCAGGACCCTGGGATCATGACCTGAGCCAAAGGCAGAGGCTTTAACCCACTGAGCCACCCAGGCGCCCCTATTCTTTTTTTATTGATATGATGTATTACATCGATAGATTTGCAAATATTGAACCACCCTCCCTTGCATTGCAGGGATAAATCCCACTTGATCATGGTGAATGATTTTCTTTAATATATTGTTGGATTTGGTTTGCTAATATTTTACTGACAGGTTTTGCATCTTTGTTCATCAGAGATATGCGCCTGGAGTTCTCTTTTTTTATACTGTCTTTATCTGGTTTTGGGTAATGTAGTCCTCATAGAATAAATTTGGAAGTTTTCCTTCCTCTACTATTTTTTGGAATGGCTTGAGAACAATCAGTATTAACTCTTCTTTAAATGTTTGGTAAAATCCACCTGTGAAACAAACTTGTCCTGGACTTTTATTTGTTAGGAATTTTTTGATTACTGATTGAATTTCATTGCTGGTAATTGGTCTGTTCACATTTTCTATTTCTTCTTGATTCAGTTTTAGAAGGTTATATGTTTCTAGGAATTATCCATTTCTTCTATGTTATCTAATTTGTTGGCATATGATTTTTTATAATATTCTCTTATGATTGTTTGTATATCTGTGGTGTCATTGTTATTTCTTATCTTGCATTTCTCATTTTGTCTATTTGAGACCTGTCTTTTTTTTTTGGATGAGTCTGGTTAAAGTTTTATCAATTTTGTTGATCATTTGATGAACCAGCTCTTGGTTTTGTTAATCTGTTCTGTTTTTTGTTTTTATTTCATTTATTTCTGCTCTAGTCTTTATTATTTCCTTCTTTCTGCTGCTTTTGGATTTTGTTTGTTCTTCTTTTTCTAGCTCCTTTAGGTGTAAGGTTAGGTATTTGAGATTTTTGTTGCTTCTTGACGTAGGCCTACATTATTATAAACTTCCCTCTTAGCTCTAAGATTTTGGAATGTTGTATTTTCATTCCTATCATTTTTTTAATGGTTTGAGATAAAATTCACATACCATATAGTTCATCTGCTTGAAGTATAATTTAATGGCTCTTAATATAGTCACAGAATTGTACATCTTTCATCATCAATTTTAGAACATTTTCATTACTCAAAAAAGAAACCTTATATTGTTAGCCTCTGTTTCTCCATGTACCCATAGTTCTAGGTAACCACTAATTTATTTTCTGTCTTTATAGATTTACCTATTTGGACATTTCATATAAATGTAATAATACAATATATGGTCTTTTGTGACTGGCTTCTTTCACTTAGCTTTATGTTTTCAAGATTAATCCATGTTGTGGTATATTTCAGTTCTTCAATTCTTTGTATTGCTGAGTAATAGTCCATTGTATGGATATACCACTTTTTATTTATCTGTTTGACCAGTTGATGCACATTTGGTTGTTTCTACTTTTTGGCTATTATGAATAATGCTGCTATGAATATTTGTTTATAACTTTTTATATGGACATACACTTTCTGTTCTCTTGGGGATATACCTAGTAGAGGAATGCCATATCATGTCACAACTCTTATGTTTAACCATTTGGGGAACTGCCAGAGTATTTCCAAACTTCACACTTACACTACTTTACATTTCTTCCAGCAGTGATGGAAGATTCCAAATTTTCAACATCCTTTTCTAATACTTACTTTCTCTTTTTGATTATAATTATATTTCTAGGTATGAAGTGGTTTTCCAATGTGGTTTCAATAAAAACTAAATGCTAAAACTAAACTAAAACAATAATGAGATTGAAGCTGGGCAGTTTACTGGCTAATAGAATTTAAGAAGTCATTTTAATCATAAGAGTAGAGATGATTTGCATATATGACTAAGTATTTTAAGCATTTTGCAAGGCTTTACCTCCTCTTTTTGGTTCTTATTTAGGAATTAACAGTTAATTTTTGTACCTAGGTTCAAAAAGGTTTTGAGGTTCCACAAAAATAATCTTTACAACTACCTCAAATATTTTCGTTATAGTTTTTCTTTCCCTTTAAAATACAATGTCCATCTTTTGGCTCCTAAACAGCATAGTTGAGAATGCCGAAGTGATTGTGGGCAAACTCAGTTGACCAATCCAAGGACCATCTTCAGACACTGTGTTTACTCATGGGTGCTACCTTTATGAGGTTTCCAGCCTTGTGGGATACACATATTTATTTATATATGAGGAAGAATGCAGCAAGCAGAGCAGTTGGTAGGTATAAACAGAGTATGTTAATATCATAATGGAGAGGAATTAATTTCAGTTTTAAGCAAAGGCAGTATTTTGAAAATCAAGTAGAATGTTGACAGGTAGAAAAATAGCAGAAAAGAAGAAAATTCTAGGTTGAAGTTACTGTGTGAGCAAAGTCATGGTAGGAGGTAATTATAAGGTATTGGAATCAGAAGTAATCTGTATGGCTTTAGTGTATGGTATATTGGGACCAGAGTTGAACAGAAGATAGACTGGATGCTTATGATATGTAAAAGAGTTTGGATTTTGTCCTGTAATCAGTGGGATATGCTAAAAAGTTTTCAACTAGTACACAATACATGATAAAATTTGTGCTTTCAGAGGTAAGATTTATAGTGATACTGAATAACAAATTAGGACAGATTTGTGGCAAGGGATGCTGTCACAATAGCCAAACTGAGAGTTGACTTTTCAACTAAAATTGACTTAAAAAATAGTTTTTGTTTTTTTTAAATCACTTAACAAGAAATGTGGAAGTTACAGAGTTGGTTAAAAGGAAGCCCAGCTCTATCAGGTAGCATTTATGCATTTCTTTTGGCTTAATCCTTATGGTCACAAGATGGCTGTCTCATTCAGTCATGAAGAGGAAGGTAAAGAGTGTGCTTTCTTACTGTTTTTTTTGTTAGGGAAGAAAACTTTCATTAGGCACTCTGAAGTTTCATTAACTAGGACTGGATCTTATGACTGGTTTAGCTGCAAGGGAAAGTGGGGAATCTGACATTTTCCACCTTAATATTAGGAGGTGTGTTCTGCCTTTGAAAAGAAGGGTGGGGGCAAGGGTTCTCAGGGGGTTAGCAACCAGTAATCCTCAGATGCTAATATCCTCTGGTTAGTAGTAAAAAGGCAAAGGAAGAGCAGATTTAATAGGCTAGAAGGGATTAAGGACTACTCTAGGTTTTGGTGGTGAATGAGAAGATGGTGATGCCATTTACCATAACGTATTTCCCAATTTGAAATTGAATTGGGTCCTTACTCTATTAATAACATTTACTGACCATAAAACCTATTCCTAGGACCTTTTAATCTCACTTTCTAACTACTAATGTAATGGAACATGGAGGAGGAAGTGGAGGTAGCATGGTAGTTTTTAAGTGCTACTCCTAGGACCAGTGCCAGCTTGCTACATCAGGATCACCTGGGGAGCTTGTTAAATCAGAATCTCTGGGAATTGATATTTTTAGGTCTGGGATTTGACCATCAATTTTGTTAACAAGATCCCTAGGTAATTCTGATATACAGCTAGGTTTGGATATATTGGTAGGAAAAGTGTGGACTTCAATTTTAGGCAAACCTGTATTTGAATTCCTGCTCTTCACTTATTAGCTCTGTGAACTTGACTTCTCAGAGCTGAGGCCCCTCACCTGTGATATATGTAACAATAAATAATATATTATTAATGTTACCGAATGATATACAACAATTGCTAACCTAGGAAATGAATGGGTGCACCTTGGCGCTGCTGTGGTCAATTGCTCTGTCCTGGCTAATCCGAGGGGGCTAGACAAGTTGAAAGCATAGCCCCTGGCTGGATTGCCAACACTGTTGCCTAAGAAACTTGAATAAAATAAACTTGTCTCAAGAAAAGCCAGTCACTCAAGAAATGAGGATTTGGAAAAGAGAAAGGGAGAAACTTACTTGAGATGTTGGCAGTCAGGACAGATGGCAGGGTCAAGTCTTACCAACTGACCTCTCCACCGGCAAGATGGACATCTAGAGTTTTACAGGAGAGGTTCAGGGAGTATGCCAAGAGAGCAGGCAGAGGGTGCATGTCATGGGGGGCGGGGGGACTCCATATGTGTTCAGCTCACATTTATGGGCAGGGAAGAGGATGTGTGGTCTAGGCATTCCTTTGCTGTCAGGACTTTTCTGGTCTGCTGGTTGGAATGTTCCGGTCCTTGCAGAATGTCTTGTCAGTGCCTCAAGAAAGTACAATTAGAAATAAGCACAGGGACGCCTGGGTGGCTCTGTTGGTTAAGCAGCTGCCTTCGGCTCGGGTCATGATCCCAGCGTCCTGGGATCGAGTCCCACATCGGGCTCCTTGCTCGGCAGTGAGCCTGCTTCTCCCTCTGCCTCTGCCTGCCACTCTGTCTGCCTGTGCTTGCTCCTGCGCTCTCTATCTGACAAATACATAAATAAAATCTTTAAAAAAAAAAAGAAATAA
>ML107370.1:25717-54402 GCA_003697995.1 Taxidea taxus jeffersonii | reverse complement strand
CTGGGATCGAGTCCCACATGGGGCTCCTTGCTCAGCAGGGCGCCTGCTTCTTCCTCTGTCTCTGTCTGCCTGTGCTCGCTCTCTCTCTCTCTCTAACAAATAAATAAATAAAATCTTTAAAAAAAAAAAAAAAGTGTATTTCAAGAGTGAGTATCCTGAGCTTCTAGAGCAAATGTTACTGCTTGGGAGAGTAAGAAGCTTGGTCTGATTTCTCTGACCCTCCAGATTAGAGTAGATGTTGCTCTTCTGGGCTTCAGTGGCACCTTGGCTGTCCCGTCATAATCCTTACCACAGTCTGTTTGTCTGCTTACCTAAACCAAAGTCTCTTGTATCTATATCTTTGTTTTCCTTAGGCCTGATACAGTGCCTGACATCTAGTAGGTAGTTCAGTATTTGCTGATTGGATAAATGACTGTATGAAAGTCTTTGGTGAAGTAAGATGGTATGCCATGAAGAACTTGATGCATATATTCTTTAAAACCATCCTTCTCTGTTTGCCTTGATTATTTATGTACCAAATAACCTTTTGGTACTAATCCCAAGGGGATTTTACAGCTAAGAAAAGAAGGTACTGACTCTAACTTGGTTGACAGCTATAATTCTGATAATTAATTTGTAATTCTGATTATAAATTAAAATATTAGTGCCATGAGACAGTTGGGCATGAGAATTTGGATAATATGAACTATTTTTCCCCCTAAGTGTAATTATCACTTTAGGTAAGATAGTATGCCGCTTCTACCTGGGCAGAGGTCTAGGTGTAGTATGGTGAATGGAAGGCTGGATTCATCGTTGACTCTGCCACTTCTTAGCTGTGAAATCTTAGGGCAAGTCTCTTAACTATTTTTGGATTTAGTTCCTTTATTAAATAAATAGTTGAATGCTCAGATCTAGTCCTATGCCAAAATTTTGTAACTGAAATAAAAGCCTTTTCAGTCCATTGAGGCCTAACCTGTCCACTCTTTACTTTCTCACTCTAGACATGTAAATGGCCAAAACTTAGGGCAAGAGAATATGGTGCCTTAGAACTCCCTTGGAAAAACTGCAGAATGAAGTACAAGGTTGCATCATGATAGTTTTTAGAGGGACTATGAAGAGAACTTCTTTTGCATTCTTTGTATTATTTTATAACCAGTTCTAGATAAAAATAATTTTCTGTTGGGGTGCCTGGTTAGCTCAGTTGATAGAATATGTGGCTCTTGATCTCAGGGTCTTGAGTTCGAGCCCAACATTGGGCATAGAATTTACTTAAATAATTTTCTCTTTGGAGAATAAAGATATGGCATTTGGAGATGCTGAGTATGTTGATTTAACTAGGATTGGTTCTGCCCACTTGTCTTTTCTCTCTCTCAGAAGAGTCTCAAGATTCAGTGTCATTGTCTTTGAGGCACAAAGGTTAAGAACAGAGTTGGAAGACCTGTTTTTCTTTTTGATTTTGAGATGCCAGAGAAGATTGCTTTACTTATCTCTGCTTGATTCTTTTTACTAAAAGAAGATGAAAATCTGACTCTTACTACATCATATGCTTTGGGATAATGAGATAATTCTGTGGAATACTATTTTTTTAAATTCCATTTTTAAAACTGTATAATTTCCAGTAAATGCACACATCTAAGAGGTATACATAGCTCAGTGAATTTTTGCATATGCATATAGCTGTATATATATAATTATAAACACCAATCTGATTAAGATGTAGAATATTTTCCTTCCCTCAGAAAGTTTCTTTATTCTCTTTCTGGTCAATATCCTTTTTTAAACAATTTGAGTGCTGTATTATTCATTTTAAGAAGCGAGTAATGACAAATCTTGACATCCTTTATGTTTCATCAGCAGTTTGAGTCTTGAACCCTCTTCTAAGGTCTGATCTATAGAGAGTAAGGTCTTTAATCTTTAGAAATAGATAAGGCACAATTGTGTTAAAATGTTTTTCTAATAAAATCTTTTGATCCACGGTGAATGGGATGTAGTTTTACATTGATAAGGTGGCAGTGTTTCCCAGCATTTTCTTTTCTGTGTAGACATGTTTCTAGAAGTTTTTGGGGTGTTTGAAAGTAAATTTATTTGGGAAGTTGTATGTAGGTAGGGGAAGAGGAAGGTGTTTAGCCAAATGAATGATGAGCTTATTCCAGGTCTGTGAGATCTGTTGTTCCTCTACCTGTGCTATTGTGTAACCCTGTGAACAAGGCCTAACCTCATTTTTTACATCTAATATTTATTCATTTTTTTGTCTGAGACACTTGTGTATGAATCTTTTTAAAGTTTTGTGGTGCTACTTTAGTCTGCATCTCACACTTTAGCTGCTTATGATGTAATTTTTTTTTTTTAAAGATTTTATTTATTTAAATGACTGACAGAGATCACACGTAGGCAGAAAGGCAGGCAGAGAAAGAGGAGGAAGCAGGCTCCTCGTGGAGCAGAGAGCCCAATGCGGGGCTCAATGCCAGGACCCCGGGATCATGACCTGAGCCAAAGGAAGAGGCTTTAACCCACTGAGCCACCCAGACGCCCCATGATGTAATCTTGTTTACTAATTTATTTATCTATATCTTTTAGGAGTCTTAGATTTATGGAAAAGTGAAGCAAAGATAACATACAGACTTTCTGTGTACCAAGTACCTATTTCCCTTTCTTAACATCTTGTTTTATTAGCTTCATTGAGGTATATTTCACATACCTTAGAATTTACCCATTTAAAGTGTACATGGCAGTGGTTTTTATTATATTCAGAGTTGTACAACAATTTCCAGAGTATTTGCATTACCCCAAAAAGAAACTCTGTACATATTTAGCAGTCTTTTCCCATTTTCGCCCCCTGTCTTAGCCTTAGGTAACTAACCACTTTCTGTCTCCATGGATTTGGCTATTCTGGACATTCATATAAATCAACTTAAATAAAATGTGGTCTTTGGTAACTGGCTTTTTTCACTTAGCATGTTTTCATAGTGTAGCCATTCTGTAGTGTGTGTCAGTTCTTTTTAATTGCCAAATAAGAGTCCATTTTATGGATATACCATATTTTATTTATGTATTAGTGAACGGACATTTTGAATGATTCTCTTTTTTTGCTGTTATGAACAGTGCTGCTATGAACATTTGTATACAAATTTTTATGTGGACTATCAAAGTCTTAAATTTGAAGTGTGCCTATCAATAAGAGTCTTTTTTTCCTCCCTCAACAAATACATTGGAAACAAAGAGGTAATCAGGCACAACAGAGGATAACTTGGGGTTTGAATTTTTTAATCCTTTTCTTCTTTTCCTCAGCCCCTTGATCTCCACAAATGCTTGCAGGTATTGAAACATGAGAACATTAAACAAATTTTTTTTTGATCCTGACTACTAAAAACATTTTCTTTTTATAAAAGCATATATAAAATGAGAGATTACTTTAAAATGATTCTTAAAGTCCTATGATTCTTATATTTACTCTAAATTTTCATTATGCCGTGAGGCTGTTAATGATTTGCTGAAATATGGAGGATGCTGGTCGAAAAACTATAATGTCAGCGTTGTAAAACTTATCCCCATTTAGAGAGGCAGCTGTGGTCGAGTAGTTGAGAGGTTTAAATTCCAGCTCTCTATGTGCTGGTTGTGTGACCTTCAACTATCACTTAAGCCTCATTTTCCTTATCTGTAAAATGTGAAGTAACAGCAAGGATCTCACAGGATTGTTGTAAGGATCAAATGAGATAATGTGTTAAGAAGGAATTTGAAGGGCGCCTGGGTGGCTCAGTGGGTTGGGCCTCTGCCTTTGGCTCAGGTCGTGCGTGGTCTCAGGGTTCTGAGATCGGGCCCCACGTCGGGGGTTCTCTGCTCAGCAGGGAGCCTGCTCCCCCCTCCCCTCCCCGCCGGCCTCTCTGCCTACTTGTGATCTCTCTCTCTGTCAAATAAATAAATAAAATCTTAAAAAAAAAGAAGGAATTTGAAACTACAATGTGGTATACAAATATGAGGTGATGCTATAAAAAGATGTCTCTAAATCTATAAAGAACAGTAGTTGCATATTATTGTGTTTTGCCTTTAATTTACTGATTCTTCCAGGTTCCTATAAATTTATAATTAGGCTTGATTGGTGATTTACTTTTCTTACCAGATTGAGAAAAAGAAAATGGAGTGGCAAGAACTCCTGCCAAAGAAGTTAAGGTTGTTGTGTGCAGGGTAATGAGAAACACCTGCCATAGCATTCCTAGCAGGAGCTAAGATGCTGCTACCCCTGTCTATGTAGGTGCCCAGCATTTCCTAAAGTAATTATTTTTATTTTTATTTTATTTATTTATTTTTTTAAGATTTTATTTATTTATTTGACAGACAGAGATCACAAGTAGGCAGAGAGGCAGGCATGGGGCGGGGAGCAGGCTCCTGCCGAGCAGAGTCCAATGTGGAGCTCGATCCCAGGACCCTGGGATTATGACCTGAGCCAAAGGCAGAGGCTTAACCCACTGAGCCACCCAGGCGCCCCTAATTATTTTTATTTTAAAAAATATTTTATTTATTAGAGAGCAAAGTTAGAATGAGTGGGGGTCAGGGCAGAGGGAGGGGGAGAAGCAGGTGCTGAGCAAGGAGCCCAATGTGGGTCTCGATCCCAGGACCTTGGGAACATAACTTGAGCTGAAAGGCAAATGCCTAACTGGGCCACCCATTGGTGCCCCTAAAATAATTTTTTTTTAAAGATTTTATTTATTTACTTGACAGAGATCACAAGTAGGCAGAGAGGCAGACAGAGAGAGAGGGAGAGGGAAGCAGGCTCCCTGCCAAGCAGAGAGCCCGATGCGGGGCTCGATCCCAGGACCCTGAGATCATGACCTGAGCTGAAGGCAGAGGCTTAACCCACTGAGCCACCCAGGCGCCCCTAAAATAATTTTTATTAAAGATTTATTTATTTATTTGAGGGAAAGAGAGTGTGTGTGTGAGTGAGTAAACACGGAGAGGGGCAGAGTGAGAGGGAGAGAAACTTTAGCAGACCCTGTGCTGAGCTTGGAGCCTACACAGGCTGGATTTCAAGAACTGGAGATCATGACCCCAGAGCGCTATTCAACTGATCGCACTACCAGGGGCCCCCAGTTTTGTTTTGCTTTTTTAGTTAATACTTATGTTGTGCTTATTCTGCATGTTAACCTTAAAAAGAAAACTCAGTTATTTTATCAGCAAAAATGGGCTTATTTGGGAATAGCAGAGAATCTCAACTCTTACAGAGGGAAGGGGAAAAGTGAGAGGGCTGTTATAAACAAAAAGGCCATTGGAGTAGAAAGTTCAGTGGGAGTTCAAAGTGTAGTGGCTTTTCATTGGCTGGGTTGTCACAGCCTCTCATTGGCTGGGCTGTTCCTGCAGCAGGAGAAAAACCTTTCTTCCTTCTGCTGGGATAGTAATGGGCTTGCAAGGTACCTCTCTTCCTGTTGGGTGTGCAGTTGACTACCAGTGATAGGCCATGAGAGCTCCCCCTACTGGCCTCCTGACTCCAATTTAATGAGGTTTCTCTTTATTAATGTTCATACATACCAGACCCTGTTCAAAGTATTTTATATTTAATCTTCATAATGATTTTGTGGGGGTAGGTACTAAGGTAACCTGTGAGGAAACGGAGGGTTAGCAAATTAGTTATGATGGTTGGTGCTGCAGTACTTTGAAACTTTTCGTTTTGGGTAGTGCTCAGGCTTACATTCTTAGCACATCTTTGCAAAAATTACTTCTATTAGCTTTCAGTGATATGTTATTGTAAATATTATATTTAATTGCCTCTAGAAATGCCCGACAGATTTTGGGGTAAGTAAAGTCTAGGAGTACCGTTTTTGTTCAACTCTCAGTAAGAAAAATTAGGAATAAATGAAAGGTGTTGGTTATGTATGCTGGAGGTATTTCCTAAATCCCATGCTTTGTCAATTTTTTAAAAAAAATTTTTATTTGACAGCACACACATGAGCAGGGTGAGGGGCAGAAGGAGAGTCAGGCTCTGTCTGTCTCAGGACCCTGAGATCATGACTGGAGCCAAAGTTAGATGCTTAACCAACTGAGCCACCCCAGCCTCCTCCTCCTGCCCCCATTTTGTCAGTTTTAAAGAATACCTTTTTTACATTTTAATTTTTTTGAAATTGTGTGCATTTAATATGGTATTATTGCTCCTTGAAAAACGGTTACTCAAGTAAGGTGTGCCTTTTAATCAGTTAAAAAGGTCTAAGATCAAAATGCAGTAATGTTTAGTCCATTTGACTTTATTTTTTAGTTAACACTCACTGTCAGTGTGCCATTCTTGGCCTCTATGCATGGCCTTTTCATGTTTGGTGCTGACAACCAGATGTTGTGTTAACCAGCTAAGAATGGAGTTGCTGTGGTTTTGAGACTTAACTTTGCACCTCCCTGTCTGTCCTTCTTAAACATCCTGTAAGAATATCTTAATGACTTAGACACAAGTACCTCATTGCCATGTTTTGCCTTACTAGCTGCTACTTATTAAGTGAATCAGCTAGTTGAATGGGGAAAGTTACCAGATAATTTCACTGGAGACAGGGCCAGAGTTAAAACTTTAAAGTCCGAGGGTAGTTAATGTTTATTGCATAAATTCAAAACATTTTTTTATTTTGGGAAACTACTTCCATGTGGTCCTTATCCCTGTCCTCTGACAACCAGTAATCAATTCTCCATCTTTGTAGTTTTGTCGTTTTGAGGATGCTGTATAAGTGGAAGTCATAATCTTTTGAGATTGGCTTTTTTTATTTGCTAAGCATGATGCACTTGAGATCTATCCAAGTTGTTACATGTATCAATATTAATTGCTTCTCCCTTTTCATTCCTGAGAGTATTCCATGGTATGGATTTACCAGAGTTTTTTTAAACATTCACTTATTCAGGGACATTCATATTTCCAATTTAGGGTATTATCAGTAATGCTGTTATGAACATTCATGTACAAGTTTTTATGTGAACATATGTGTTCATTTTCTGGGATAAATGCCAAGGAGTGAGATTTTAGGTATGATAACTGCATGTCTAATTTTATAAGAAACTGCCAAACTTCTCCATAATGGCTGCACCATTTTACATTCCCACCAGCAGTGTAATGAGACCACTAATTTTTTTTATTGCTTGTTTGTTCTTTTTCTATCAAAAAAGTGGTAATAAATGCCCCAGTTTTTTTTTTAAGATTTTATTTATTTATTTATTTATTTGACAGACAGAGAGAGAGAGAGAGAGAGATCACAGGCAGGCAGAGAGAGGGGAGGAAGCAGGCTCCCTGCTGGATCCCAGGACCCTGAGATCATGACCTGAGCTGAAGGCAGAGGCTTAACCCACTGAGCCACCCAGGTGCCCCGAAATGCCCAAATTTTAAGAAAAATCATAAAGTGAAAGTTTTATGCATTGATATAGTTGTTTTTAACAGAATGTACAATTTCTCTCAGGAGAATAAAATCATAGTTCTAGATTGTTTGCTTTGACAGTTTTTTGTTGACCTTTTTTGAAGAGATTAAAAATTTGGAGAATGAGGAAGGTTTGTTACTAAATTTTCATGCTAAGTCATTTGGCCATTTTGGAATCTTAATAACTAGTGTTTCTTTAGCTCTCATAATTTCTTTCTTTTTTTTTTTTTTAAGATTTTATTTATTTATTTGACAGAGATCACAAGTAGGCAGAGAGGCAGGCAGAGAGAGAGAGAGAGAGAGAGGAGGAAGCAGGCTTTCTGCTAAGCAGAGAGCCTGATGCGGGGCTCAATCCCAGGACCCTGGGATCATGACCTGAACCGAAGGCAGAGGCTTTAACCCACTGAACCACACAGGCGCCCCGAGCTCTCATAATTTCTTGATAGATGTTTATCTTTTCCTAAATTGTTAATAATTTCTGGTGCTGTAGACTCTGCTTATAACAAGATATCTTTATTTTCTTTTTGTTTTGTTATGAATTGTAATACCCACTGTTTTTATGATCTAGAATTGTTGAAACACCATAGGGAACTGTTTGCTTACCATCAAAATAAGCAAGTCCCCTAAGTAACCATATCCATACCCAGGCTTTACTCAGTCACTGTGAAATAGTGTGGGTTTCTTTTAGGCCAAGGAAGCTATCCAAGAATTTTGTGAATAAGGGTAGGAATTGACCTTGCCAGAATTCATGGGGAAGATGTCTGTCTTCTTGTTTTGTATGGTGGAAAAGGGTTTTTCATCCAAACATTGCCTTGTATTCTTCTGCTTTTCTCACTGAACATTTTTTAAAATGTCTAGAGGTTTTAACTTAAGTGTTAATTTTTAGTAGACTTTTATTTTCAGTAATTTGTCTTGAGATAAGTTGAGTAAGAGGCTCAGACTGCAAGATAAACTAGAGATTTTTCTTTGCTTTGGGACTTGACAATGAAATGTAAAAAAAAAAATCAGTGATTTTGTTAGAAAACAGATCAAACCATTTAGATTGCTGTATTTTAGAGTATTCAGTTGAGTTTGACTTTTTGATAGTTTTCTCATTTAAATAGGAAGTCAGTAGAAGAAGGCTCTGATAAATATAAAAGGTTCCTGCTAACAGGACCTTGCTAAAGGAAATTAAATATAGTAAGGATTATGATGGTGGGAACATGATCTGTATTGAATGTTTTGTGATTGTTGGCAGCTGAACTTTGACTTAGCCTAGACCATGTTCAATGGTTCTTGAACTTGGTTCATATTTTTGTTCGTTTGTGCTGTATGATTTTTATTGAACTACCCAGCCATTGGGGATATAATGTGTAACACAACCTAATGTGATACCATCCCCTATGGAACCTGTAGTTCAGTGGAGGAGATAAGTATTAATATTATATTAAAAGCTAAATTAAAACTGTGACAGTGGGATAAGTGATGATATTAATGAAATTTGACCAGATTAGAAACTGCATCCTCAAGGAATATTTGTGCTATGATTTAAAGGAAGAATAGATGTTAACTTGGCAAAGAGAGGAGGGATGATTGTCCAGGCAAAAATAAGAGTAGGTGCAATGGTCCTGTGGTAGAAGGGAAAATGGCAAAATGAGGACTCTTAATTAAGGCTACCATGGCCTGAGAACCGAGAGCCAGAGGGAGAAGGAACATGCTTCAAGTTGGAGAGATAAGCCTGCCCATGCAGGTTTTTATAGATAATGTTGAGAAGTTTTTGCCTTTATTCTAAGAAGAATGAGGGACCATTAAAGGGTTTTAAACAATAAAGGACAGGGTCATGTATGCTTTTTTTTTTTTTTTTTTTGAGAGAGAGAGAGCGAGCACAGGCAGACAGAGAGGCAGGCAGAGGCAGAGGGAGAAGCAGGCTCCCTGCCGAGCAAGGAGCCCGATGTGGGACTCGATCCCAGGACGCTGGGATCATGACCTGAGCCGAAGGCAGCCACTCAACCAACTGAGCCACCCAGGCGTCCCTCATGTATGCTTTTGATGAGAATATTTTTTACTGCAAGAGAATGACTCAAAGGAGTACCAGAGTGGATGCAGGCTATTGCTCAGGAGGTTTTCTAGTTTGGGTGAGAGGTGATGTTAGCTTGCTTAGCAAGAGTGGTATTGGTTGAAAGGACAGGAAGGAATTCATTCAAGAATATTTAGGAGACAGCAGAATTTGGTGATGGGTAGAATATGAAGGGGGAGAGTGAGGACTCAGAGGTTTCTGTCTTAAGCAACTTGGTGCCTTTCATTGAGAAAAGGAGTACTGAAGAGGTTTTTTTTAGAGGAACGTCATGAGTTAGGTGTTAGATGTATAGAACTTGAAGTACCTTACAGTGATAGCTAAAAGATACCTTAGTGAAGGAGAGAACTCATAGCTTAGATTTATATTGTGTTTAGGTTGTATTATTTTGTTCTTAAGATACATGTGTGGAAATTGCTTATCCATATAGGTATGCTTATAGGAACTTTTCTTATCCTTTATGTTTTTATAGGTTAGTATATACTGCAGTTTTTTTTTTTTTTTAAAGATTTTATTTATTTATTTGTCAGAGAGAGCGAGAGAGCGAGAGCGAGCACAGGCAGACAGAGAGGCAGCAGAGGCAGAGGGAGAAGCAGGCTCCCTGCCAAGCAAGGAGCCCGATGTGGGACTCGATCCCAGGTGGCTGGGATCATGACCTGAGCCGAAGGCAGCCGCTTAACCAACTGAGCCACCCAGGCGTCCCTATACTGCAGTTTTAACCAAGGAATAGGTATTGGATGATTACTTGTTGGATGAATGATTGAATCAGTAATTTTAGTGCTTTCCAGAAATATTGTTCTCCTCATATTTCCTGTGTGTGGGCAAATAATTAAGGCTATGTTTTAAATTGATATTTGTAGTTAATTAATACTATATTCCCCATCCACAATAATCTCTTCCCCTTCTATAAGCCTTCTGTTTTTATTCTAGAATTTTATAAAGTGTGAAGGTGCAAATTAACTCATTGCTCAGAAGCATGTTGTCTAATGGAATGAACATAAACTATTATTTGACTTTGTGTTATATTCTCTATTTATGCCAGCTCATTTTATAATGTGATGAAGTAGCATCTCAATATTTTCTTATTCTTTTGATCTTTAGAAAGATTAAGTATATTGGGGGGGCGCCTGGATGGCTCAGTTGCTTAAAGTGTCCAACTCTTGATTTCCACTCAGGTCATGATCTCAGGGTTGTGAGATCGAGCCCTGCTTCAGGCTCTGCACTCAGTGGGAGTCTGCTTGAGATTCTCTCTCCCTCTTACTCCCTCTCCCTGCGCTTGTGTGCACATGTGCATATTCTCTTTCTTTCTCTAAATGAATAAATAAATCTTAAATTAAAAAGAGATTAAGTATACTGAATTTATTGTATTGTCTTTTATAGCTAATTTGCCTCCATTTCAACTGAGCGGATGTTTTTTGGACAGAATCTATAGGACAGTCTTTTTCCCCTCAGCTGACAACTTTATTTCTTTTTCCTCAAAAGCCAGAAGTAGGCCTATAGGACAGAAAGGAACATATGCTGGAGCCAAGGGCTGGTGCTACCTAGGCCTGTGGGGTGCATATTTAGAATCTTTGCAATTGGTTGGCCTGGATCTGTCAAAATAGGTTTCGTTGGCTCCAGCTGTACAGTGGTTTATTTATATGCTTCTGAGTAGTGACCTGGGAATGGATGCATTATGAATATAGTTTAGAAAATTGTTGTTTAGGTTGCTCTGGGAGGGGTAAAAACAAAACAAAACAACCCTGAGAAACCCCACTGTTGAACAGGTCTTAGGTTCGCTGGTTTAATTTTCTGCGAAAGCTATCTGGTGATTGAACTTTTGCTTTATCTCAGCAGCAAATGCCAGTATTCTAGATGCAGGTTATTTCACGAATGGACTCTGTGTTATAGGAAGACAAAATGGGAAATTAAGTGTCTGTATTTTAGCTTTGGCCTAAGCAGATATTGTTAACATGTGTGTTGGATATAAACTAGGCTTTCCCTTGGTTTTAGGGACTAAGATATTACAGTGTCTTACATTTTTAAGGCACTCAAACATTTGTAACTTTAGTTGCTTAGTAAGAAAGGATATATAAAAGAGTAAGACATTACATATTTGAACAGTGTAGGTAGAAGAATGTGAATTGAAGAGGTAGTAGATCCTTTTACATTTTTTCTTTCAGAGTTTAGACTTTGTTACAGATTTTGCACCTATCTTTAATAAAAAAATACAGACATTTCAGTAAATACCAGTAGTCTTGAAATGTTGCCTAACCTGAGTGTTAGAGTAGAATTTACAGTTTTGCAATAAATGTAGTTCTTTCTAATGTGCTTGTATGTTATGTATGTATACATTTTCATATATGTGTATGTATGTGTATATGTGTATGTTAAATATAATCCTTCCTAAATCTTACTCTGCTAAATTTAATTTATGATCATGATATGGTATATCTTCATCAGTAGTATAAAAAAAAAAATAATGCCAGCTAACACTGAGTGTTTGGTTATTTTGTGCCAGGCACTGTGTAGAGTGTTTTCCATACAGAGTCTTTTATTCTTCACAATAACCCTATGGAATGAGAAATATTTTAATCCACACCTTAGAGATAAATTAAGTAATTTGCTCAAGGACCCATAATTAGTAGGTGAGTGAGCCATAATAGCAGAAGTATTGCATGTTTAAAATTCTACTTCATTTGGGCCACCTGGGTTCACTTGGTCACATGTTTGACTTCAGCTCAGGTCATGATGTCAGGGTTCTGGGATTGAGCCTCTCATGGGGCTCCCCGCTCAGCAGGGAGTCTGCTTGTCTGTCTCCCTCTGCCCCTCCGCCTGCTTGTGCTCCTTCTCAAATAAAAATCTTTAAAAAAATTCTACTTCAGGGGCGCCTGGGTGGCTCAGTGGGTTAAAGCCTCTGCCTTCGGCTCAGGTCATGATCCCAGTGTCCTGGGATCAAGCCCTGCATCGGGCTCTCTGCTCGGCAGAGAGCCTGCTTCCTTCTCTCTCTCTGCCTGCCTCTTTGCCTACTTGTGATCTCTGTCAAATAAATAAATAAAATCTTTTTTAAAAATTCTACTTCATTTAAGAAATACTGAAAATTTTTGTGTAAACATATACTTTTAGTGTACCATTTTGTCTCAGCTTTGAAAGAATTTATATCTTTAGAATTGTTGAGGATCATGCAATGTAAATTATTTAGAGCTACAGAAAATCTATTTGGTTTTATATCTTAATGTTTTATTTGCTCATTATTGACAGGAATTACAGGGCTATAAGTGTTTCCAGATTAGTAAAGTTTGCCTCTTGAAAAGTATAATTTTGAAAGAAATTAGCTGTTCTAGAACAATAATTTTTCTAAAATGTGTGTTCCTTTTCAGCCTTGTAGGAAAAATTTTTTTTACCCTTTTAAAGATAGTATTCTGTGTATAATGGAATCTGTTCTTGTTAACTCAGTGCTTTCATTAGGACCATCAATTAATTTATAATACAATACTTTCTTCCTTCTCCTTTGCTCCAAGTTCTCTTATTATTTGTATGTACTGCTTATAATTCTCCCTTTATTAAAATAAATAAACTTGTCAGAATTGTATATAAATCAAGAGTTAAATAGATCTCTCCTGTAAAGAAACATGGAGTCTATCAGATTCTGGGAGAAAAAAGATACTGTCACTATTGCCGCTATTAATTGGGTATTTCCTAGATGGCTGACATGATTTTTATGTATTATTTCGTTTAATCCTTAAAACAGCCATATGAAGTTGATATTGTTATCCCATTGTTATAGAAAATGAGACTGAGCCTTAGTCAAGACTCCCTTTGCTGGTGGTTATTGAAACTAATACTCAAATTTAGGACTGTTTTATTCAATGCCTAGATTCATATTTCCTATTCCATACTGCTTGCATTTTTGTCTTTCTTGTCTCACAGCTCTTGGCTCACTGTAGATGTTCAAAACCAGCATTTCTTTTTTTTTTTTAAGATTTTATTTATTTATTTGAGGGCGAGAAAGAGAGTCAGAGGGGAGAGTTGCCGAGGGAGAGGGACAAGCAGATTGCATTGAGCGCAGAACCCAACTCTTGCTCGACACCATGATCCTGAGATCATGATGAGTCTGTTGCTTGACCTATTGAGCCACCCAGATGCCCACAAACTAATGTTTGTTTATCACTTCATTACATTTGTTTTATAGTTTTTTTTGTTTTTTTTTCATTTGACAGGGAGAGAAAGATCACAAATAGGCAGAGGGGCGGGTGGGGGTGGGAAGCAGACTTCCTGTTGAGCAGAGAGCCCGATCCCAAGACGATCCCAGGACAAGCAGAGAGCCTGATCCCAGCTCGATCCCAGGACCCTGAGATCATGACCTGAGCTGAAGGCAGAGGCTTAAGCCACCCAGGTGCCCCTTGTTTTATAGTTTTAATGACGTACAGTTAACATGCAGTGTATTGTGCATATTTAAATTGTTTAATGAGTTTTCATGTATGTATATGCTTTTTTTTTTTTAAGATTTATTTTTGAGAGAGAGTGAGCACAGGGGGAGGGATAGTGGGGTAGGGAGAGAGTGTCCCAAGCAGACTCCATGCTGAGCCCAGAGCCCCACTAGAGGCTCAGTTTCATGACCCTGAGATCATGACCTGAAGCAAAACCAGGAGTCAGATGGCCCACTCACTGTGCCACCCAGGTGCACCACAAGTATACAGTTTTGAGACCATCACCATAATCAAGATAAACATTTTCATCAGCCCCAAGAGTTTCCTCATGTCCCTTGTAACCCTTACAATCTGTTCTTCCCTTCGATTCCATCCACAGGCACTATAACTGACCACTATAGATTAGTTTTATTTTATTATTTTTTAAATTTTTTAAAGATTTATTTATTTATTTATTTATTAGTTAGAGAGAGAGAGAGCGAGCACAGGCAGACAGAGAGGCAGGCAGAGGCAGAGGGAGAAGCAGGCTCCCCGCCGAGCAAGGAGACCGATGTGGGACTTGATCCCAGGACGCTGGGATCATGACCTGAGCCGAAGGCAGCTGCTCAACCAACTGAGCCAACCCAGGTGTCCCTATAGATTAGTTTTAAATGTAGACATACATATATATGTATATTATATAAATAATTTTACATAAATGGAATAATAAAGTTTGTATTCCTATTTGCTTGGCTTCTTTCACTCAGTCTAATGCTTTTGAAATTCATCTATGTTAGTGCATGTATTGATAGTTTTTTTTTTTTTTTCCCCTTTCTGTTATTGAGTAGTATACTACTGTCTGAATTTGCTTATCCATTTCCCTATTAATGGACATTGTGATATTTCTGGTTCAGGTATATTACAAATAAAGCTGCAATAAATGTCTGTGTACAAGTCTTTGCGTGTTTGTATGTTTTCTTTTTCATGGGTAAAAACCTAGGAATGGAATAGATGGGTCATATGGTAAGTATTTGTTAAATTTTGTAAGAAAATTGCTGTATTAGTTTCCTATTGTTGTAACAAATGGCACAAACTTAGTGGCTTAAAACAACACATATTTATTAACTTCTAGGGGGTCAGAGGTCTGAAATGGGTCACACTAGATTAAAAATGGAGATATTGGTAAGGCTCTGCTCCTGGAGACTTGGGGGGAAATCTCTTTCCTTTCCTTTTCCAGCTTCTGGAGGCTGCCCATACCTCTTGGTTCCTGACCTTTTTTTTTTTTTTTTAAATGATTTTATTTATTCACTTGACAGAGCACAAGCAGGGATAGTGGCAGGCAGAGGAGATGGGGGAAGCAGGCCCCCTGCTGCATAAGGAACCTGTTGTGGAGCTAGATCTCCGGGCTTTGGGATCATGACCCAAGCCAAAGGCAGCTGCTCAACTGACTGAGCCTCCCAGGTGTCCCTATCACCTTCTTCTGTCTTTAAAACTGCAGTCATATCCCACCAACCTCTGGTTCTGTTGTCCCATTTCTGACTCTCTTGCCTTCCTCTTTCACTTAAAAGGGCCCTTGTGATCATGTTGGACTTGCTAGGATAATGCAGGATAATCTCCCAGTCTCAAAATCCTTGACTTAATCACATCTGCCTACCACACTGCCATGCCTTTCCCCAAAGTGGTTGTACCATTTTGCATTCTCACTGGCAGTGTCTGAGAGCTCCATTTGCTCCACATCATCTCCAATACTTAGTTTGAGCAGTTTTTTAAAATCACTTTTTTTCATAAAAAGAATTTAAATTTTGATGTTGAAATAATTTTAGATTTACAAAAAAAGTTGCAGAACTACTCTCTGACAAATAAATAAAATCTTAGAAAGTGGGGGAATGCCTGGGTTGCTCAGTAGGTTAGCAGCTGCCTTTGGCTCCGGTCATGATCCCAAGGTCCTGGGATTGAGCCCTCCATTGGGCTCCCTGCTCTGCGGGGAGTCTGCTTCTCCCTCTGCCTGCCACTCTCCCTGCTTGTAATCTCTTGCTCTGTCAAATAAATAAAATCTTTAAAAAATAAAAAGTTACAGAACTAATACAAAGAGGGGAACCAGGTTGGCTCAGTCGGTTAACTCTCTGCCTTCAGCTTGTGTCATGATCCCAGGTTCCGGGGGATTGAGCCCTGCATCTGGCTCACTGCTCAGCAGAGTCTGCTTCTCCCTCTCCTGCTCCCCCTCCCTTCTATTCGTGCTCTCTTTCTGTCAAATAAATAAAATCTTAAAAAAAAAAAAAAGTAATCAAAGAATTCTCCAAATTCTTCACCCAAATTCCCCAAAGTTCACATTTTACTAATCATGGTGCAATTATCAAAATCAAGAAATGGACATCAATACAAATTGTCATCTAATCTGTAGATTCTGGTTAAATTTTGCAGTTATCTCATTTCCGTCCACCCCCCCCACCCCAAACTCCGGTTCAGGATCCAGTGTAGTCACACACGCGTTAGTTTTCATATCTCCTTAGTCTGCTTTAATCTGGGGCAACTTCTCAGTCTATCCTTGACTTTCGTGAGTTAGACCAGTGGTTTTTCAATTAGTGGGAAGCCTCCTTTGTACTCAGATTATTGAGGACCCCCGAAAAGGCTTTATTTACTTGGGTTATATCTATTGATATTTGCTGTATTAGCAATTAAAACAGATTTTTTAAATATTTAATTCATTTAAAAAGTAAAAAGTCACATGTTAACAAATAGCACAGCTATAGTTTTCAAAAAATAATGAGAAGAGTGGGATTATTTTACATTTTTACCAATTTCTTTAATGTCTGCCATAGTAGAAGACAGATTCTTATATCCTACTGGCCCCAAGAACATGACCACATTATGTCATGTTATCCTCATGAGAAGATGAAAGTGAAAAAGGCAAAAAATGTCTTAGTATTATCATGAAAGATTGTATTTAACAAGTGCCAAAGGGTGTACAATAAGATATCTCCCTCTAATCCTGTTACTAGGTTCTTATAAACCCTTTCAGAGACATTTACTCTACAAATAAATTTGTGTATATATTCTCCCTTTCCTTTCTCTCCTTTTACACGGAAGTCAGCATACTATACAAAATGTTCTCCATTTTGCCTCTTTAACTTGGTGATACATCTTGGAGATCATTTCATGTAAGTTGTAAAGAGATTTCTTTATAATGACTATAAATAGTAGGGTCCCCTCTTAAATCCTTGGGGCATATGTTCCAAGACCCCTCGTGGATGCCTGAAAGTCTGGTTAGTACCAAACTCTATACATACTTTTTTCCTATATAT
Organism: Taxidea taxus jeffersonii; assembly: GCA_003697995.1. NCBI lineage: Eukaryota > Metazoa > Chordata > Mammalia > Carnivora > Mustelidae > Taxidea > Taxidea taxus. Next base: position 37,307 of record ML107370.1, on the reverse strand, counting down.
ACACATACCTATGATAAAGCTTTTTTTCCTTTTAAGTTTTATTTAAATTACAGTTTGTTAACATACAGTGTAGTATTAGTTTCAGGTATAGAATTTAGTGATGTATCACTTAAAAACCCAGTGCTCATCACAAGTGCCTTCCTTGATACCCATTATTCCACTTAACCCATCCCCCTACTCCCCTCCCTTCCTGAAGCCCTCAGATTGTTCTCTACAGTTAAGAGTCTTTCCTGATTTGCCTCTCTTTTCTCTTCTTTATCCTCCATGTTCATCTATTTTGTTTCTTAAATTCCAAATAGGAGTGAAATCATATGGCATTTATCTTTGACTGACTTCACTTAGCATAATACTCTCAAGCTGTATCCACATCATTGCAAACGGCAAGATTTCAATCCTTTTTATGGCTGAGTAGTATTCCATTGTGTATACTATACCACATTGTTATCCATTCAGTCGCTGGACATTTGGGCTCTTTCCATAATTTGGCTATTGTTCATAATGCTGCTATAAACATCTCAGTTCATGTATCCCTTTGAATTAGTATTTTTGTATCCTTTGGGTAAATAACTAGTGGTACAATTGCTGGATGGTAGGATAGTTTTATTTTATATTCTATTTCATTTATTTTAGTCAGAGCACAAGCAGGGGGAGCGGCAGGTAGAGGGAAAAGCAGGCTGCCTGCTGAGCAGGGAGCCCGATGTGAGACTCGATCCCCAGAACCCTGGGATCATGACCTGAGCCAAAGGCAGCCGCTAACCAACTGAGCCACCCAAGTATCACTGTTGTTGTTGTTGTTGTTTTTAAAGATTTATTTATTTAATCTGGGGGTGGAGAGGGAGAGAGAATCTCAAGTAGACTCTACACTGAGCATGGAGCCTAAGGTGGGGCTTGATCCCAGGACTGCTCCCAGCTTTGCCTTTAGGTCTTTTTCAGGGACAGTTTCTTTTGGTTTATTTATTTATTTTTCCTTTAAATAGATCATACTTTACTGTTTCTTGGTATGCCTTGTGATCTTTTTGTTGAAAACTGGACATTTGAATCAAATAGTGTGGTAATTCTTGAAGTCCAATTCTTCCACTTCCCTAGGGGTTGCTGTTTTTTTGTTTTAATTATTTTTACCATACCAGGCTCTCTGCCAGGGGTCATCCTGAGGTGAAAATTTAAGGTCTTCTCAGTTCTTTTCTGAGCCTGTGCTTTTCCCTGTGTATGTGGTTGCTTTTTTTTTTTTTTTTTTTTAGTCCTTAGTGTCTGGCTCCCAGTAGAGGAAAAAGAGAAAAATGAAAGAGGAAGGAAAATGACACCAGCCCTTTAAATGCCCTGGAAGTCACTATAGCTGGAGAGGTAGGGCCTTGTGACAGCTTGGAGGTGAGGGAGGTACAACAAAGATGGGCACCTGCTTCATTGCCACATCTGTGGTCAGAAACAACAATCAGTGATCTGGGCATAGCTCCCTGATAATTTGGAGGACAGGGTTTTGTGTTAGTTTGTTTTTTCCTACCCTAGTTCCTACAGGCTGTGTGCGGGCTGTTCTTAGAACTTCACACAGCTGCCCTCCATGTGGCTAGGTGGGGGCTGGGTAGCTGCTTCTGTGCTAAGAGTTGAAATTGATTCAAATTAGCTGCAATTTTATGGTCTAAGCCTTCCCCTGGACTTGCAAGCCTTAAATAGACTCCAGGGTTCCAAAATAGTTATATCAGACAGATTCTGCTCATGCAGTTGTTATCTAGGTGGTAGATAATCCTCGTGGTTCCTACTCTGCCATCTTCCCAGAATCCTCTCTTGAAACTTGGGTTTTGATGTGGCAGCACACACCATAAACTGTATGACAGACAAGTCACTGAAGTTCTTTGTGCTCTAGGGAAGTATGGGCTTGTGGGGAAAGTGCTTAGGCTGGTAATTGCTAAGACTCTTGCTCTAAAATGTATGATTTTCTAAAATTTTGCATGTACTTTTAAAAAATTTTGGTGTTTTCAGTTTGAGAGGAATGACTAATATTTTGGGTGGCAGTTACAAATAACTATTGAAAAAAACCTTGATGTTTGAACATTTTTGTTCACCCAGTGTATTTGACTTGTATATGCAGTTTATTTTCTTTGCTGTTTCTTACTTTCTCTAGTTTGCTGTTCCTTTTTGGGGTGCCTAAGAAAACTGTAATTTTGACTTTTTAAAAAATTTTTTAAAAAGATTTTATTTATTTATTTGTTAGAGAGAGAGAGCGAGCGAGCGAGCACAGGCAGACAGAGAGGCAGGCAGAGGCAGAGGGAGAAGCAGGCTCCTTGCTGAGCAAGGAGCCCGATGTGGGACTCGATCCCAGGTGGCTGGGATCATGACCTGAGCCGAAGGCAGCCACTTAACCAACTGAGCCACCCAGGCGTCCCTGTAATTTTGACTCTTTAGGAAAATACAAAGCTGTTCTAAGTGGTGTTAAATACAAAGCTGTTCTAAGTGGTGTTAAGTTTGGTGAGATCTGTTAGGACTTCTATTCCTTGGTTTGAAAAAAAAAATTGTTAGAACAGGTAGTTAACTGCATTTCCCTAATGATGTTCTGAAAAAGTTCCTATGGTTAACTTGCTTTGGTGGGCATTCTCATCCATGTCAATGTTTTTGGTTCCTTTGGAAGAAGTAAAATACTTTTAAGAACTATCAGATGAACTATCAGATTATAATTCGGGAGATCAGTTCTCTTTCTCTTTCCTGTGATCAATAATAATTTGTATTCTTCCCTATGGTAAAGTTTCCACTTTGAGTTACTTGGTTGACTCTTTCATGGTTTCTTCCTCGTTAGGCTAGTAAGTATTTTTCTCATGGCTTCTTAGCTACACAACTAATTTATGTTCCTTTTCATTAAAGATATGTCAGATGCTGATGTATACAAAATATTCTAGAGATTTTATTTATTTTTATTTTTTAAAAAAGATTTAGTTTATTTATTTGACAGAGACAGCGAGAGAGGAAATACAAGCAGGGGGATTGGGACAGGGAGAAACAGGCTTCCCGCCAGGCAGGAAGCCCAACTTGGGGCTCAATCCCAGGACTCTGGGGTCACAACCTGAGCTAAAGGCATATGCTTAATGACCGCGTCACCCTGGTGCTCCAGAATATTCTAGAGATATTTAGAGATGAATTATTGTCCAGTGTCTTCATTTTATAGAAGAGAAAATTGAACACCATCAGATAATCCAAATAGCGTGCTCTCTCTCTCTCGCTCTCTCTCTCTCTCTATATATATATGTATTTATTTATATATATATTTTTAAAGAGAGAGTGTGAGATGGGAGAAGGTCAGAGGGAGAAGCAGATTCCCCATAGAGCTGGGAGCCTGATGCGGGGCTTGATCCTAGGACTCCAGGATCATGACCTGAGCCAAAGGCAGTGGCTTAATCCACTGAGCCACCCAGGTGCCCCAGCTATATTATTTTTGAGAGGACTTGGGAGGGGAGTAGTTTGCAGAGAAATGGGGCTTTTGCTGGAAGGTGGTTATATGGTCAAGGGGTATATTCTTTAAGTGGGAAAAATTGTAGCATGTTTGTATGCTGATGGGAATTAATCAATAGAGAGGGAGAAAAATGGATTAGAGAGAAGAGAGAATTGCTCAGTTGATAAGTTTGAATTGGCATGTAAGTAGAGCAGTTGACCATGGTAGGAATACTAGCACTTCATTCTTAGCAGTAGAGAGTCCTGATTGTATGGATTTAGATGCCAATAGACAAGTAGATGTGGTAGTAGTATGTGCAAATACTTCGTTTTTCAGTGACACCAGAAGGTAAGCTGTTGTTACGGACCCTGGTCTGGATCGCCCGTTGGAAGAACAAAGCAGTACTTGGAGAACTTGGAGGATAGGAGGTTTATTTAATGCTGGTGGGCTCAGAGGGGGAGTATCTAAGCGCAAACAAAGGGCCCTAAGCACAAACAAAGGGGGTAGTTTATACATTTTTTACTTCCATATCTGTGCCACTCTTGCACCTGCAGCTGGCAGGGTAGGAGGGAAAACCCAGAATGGCCTTGGGGCTGGGGTTGAGATTCCCCAGCTGGGCTAGTTGGCCACCTTAGAACACAGATATTCCTGATCACCATTAGGGAAGTAAGGATAGGAGGGGGATGTTAGATTTGAAGAGAGTTAGTAAGTATGAAACCATCCTCTGTGAGAATGGGGGAGTGAATGTATAAGAGAGTTACAGAATCAAATGCCCATTTGAAGTTAGTGGACATGAATTTATAGTGTCATTGTTCAGCGTGGAAGCATAACTTTTTCTTGTCATTTTCTCCTATAAGAGTTCAAATATGAAATAGGCAGAGGAAAATTATCTAAGATTGTTTGAGTTCTTGGAAGAAGGTGACCTTGGAACTTGAGTGTATGTATAAGGGAATGTTGATAATGATGTTCCATGAAATCTAAGCCAGGGACTTGTTTTAGGGGAAAGAGTTAAATAGAATGGAAGTGTAGTCATTTTAATTCTGTGAATTTTACTCTTTTCAACAAATTTTACCATGACAATTAGAACAAACCTTTGGGGCTGATGGAAATGTTTTTTCTTCATTATGGTGATGGTTTTATGGATATAAATATTTTGCTAAATTGTGAAAGTGTATACATGTTAAATAGGTACAGTTTATTTTATACCTGTTAAACCTCCAAGCTGTAATGGAACTAGCAGAATAATGGAGTTAGTAGAACATGGTAATCATTTCTTTAATGCTTTCAAATATAATGATTAGCATATAAGTCATTGTTTGAGGTCTGTCAGTTATTTTGTTATTTACTACCATTGTTCTTTTTGTGTTAGATTTTTTAGTTTTGTTTTTTTTTAAAGATTTTATTTATTTGACAGACAGAGATCACAAGTAGGCAGAGAGAGAGGAGGATGCAGGCTCTGTGAGGAGCAGAGAGCCTGATGCGGGGCTCGATCCCAGGACCCTGGGATCATGACCCTAGCCGAAGGCAGAGGCCTTAACCCACTGAGCCACCCAGGCGCCCCATTTTTTAGTTTTTACATGGTGTTTTTTTTTTTTTTTTTAAGATTTTACTCATTTGTTCGATAGGCAGAGATCACAAGCAGGCAGAAAGGCAGGCAGAGAGAGAGAGGGGGAAGCAGGCTCGCTGCCGAGCAGAGAGCCCGATGTGGGGCTCGATCCCAGGAACCCGAGATCATGACCTGAGCCGAAAGCAGAGGCTTTAACCCACTGAGCCACCCAGGTGCCCCTTACATGGTGTTTTAATTGGATTTTATGAGTCCTAGCGAACTTGGTAAGAACATGGTACTTTTTGGTGATGTTGCTAATAGAATAAGAGAGTCTGTACTTTTAGTTAGTACCTAAATTCTTGGCCTAGAATTCGGATATTAATCTGATACTTAATCTAAAGTGTTATATTTTATTTATATATTGTTAAAGTTTTTAATTTCAATTCCAGTTAGTTAACATACAGTGTTATATTAGTTTCAGGTATACAGTATAGTAATTAAACACTCATATACATCACCCTGTGCTCATCGTGACAAGTGTACTCCTTGAAAGCCATATAATTATATTTTTTTAAGATTTTATTTATTTGAGAGAGGGATTGAGAGAACAAGTGGGAGGAGAGGCAGAGGGAGAAACAGACTCCCCGCTGAGCAGGGAGCCCAGTGGTGGATTCAATCCCAGGACCCTGAGATCATGACCTGAGCCGAAGACAGATGCTTAACCAACTGAGCCACCCAAGTTCCCATATAATTATAGTTTAAAATAGTAATGTTTTGAACATTTAGAATATGCTATGCTCCCTATTGAAAATATTGTTCCTCTTTGCCTGAACAGTCTTTTTTTTTTTTTTTTTTTTTTAAAGATTTGTCTATTCATTAGAGAGAGAATGAACATGAGGGGGAGCGACTGAGGGAGAAGCAGACTCATCGCTGAATGCGGAGCCCTGTGTGGGACTTGATTCTAGGATCATGACCTGAGCCAAAGTGAAGCTTAATGGACTGAGCCACCCAGGCACCCTTGCCTGAACATTCTTTTTTTTTTTAAAGGTTTTATTTATTTGAGAGAGAGAGGGCATGGAGGGGGACGGAGCGAGGAGGGAGAAGCAGACTCCCTGGTGAGCAAGGAGCCTGATGCAGAGCTCAGTGCCAAAACCCCGGGATCATGACCTGAGCTGAAGGCAGGTCTGACCCATTCAGGTGCCCGTGCCTGAACATTCTTGAAGAGTGACTTCTTTAGCTCACTGAATATATAAATATTAGGTTTAGATTAAAAAGAGAATTGAATTGCCTGAGTTGAATTTATCTAGTTAAGGTAGAAGTGAAATAGAATAAAATAATAGAATAAGGTGAGAAGTGAAATAGAATAAAAATTATGGAAATATAATTGGTATGTGGTGGGCCAAAAACTTATAATTCTTTTTTTTTTTTTTTAATTTTTTTATTTGAGAGAGAGAGAGAGAACCAAGCAGGGGGAGCTACAGAGGGAGAGGGAGAAGCAGGCTTTCTGCTGAGCAGAGAGCCCAGTGGGGGCTTAATCCCAGCACCCCAGGATCATGACCCAAGCTGAAGGCAGACGCTTGCCCAATTGAGCCAGGCTCCAGAAACTAAGAATTCTTAATTGGCTTGTAACTTGTTGGTTATCATATTTAGGTGTTTTTAATATACTTGTGTGGTTTCTTGTGGTTAGGTTGAGGGCAGGTAGAAATGCTGGAGAGGGAGTGGGGGCATCTATAGGAAAGGGGGAGAACTCTGTGTTTTAATTTTTTTCTTTTATTCTTATTGTTATTACTAGATACCATTATGGAGCAATTATTAGTTCCAGGAACTGTGAAAAAATATGTTCTGTGCATTATTATATTTAATTTTCACAACTCTAGGAAGTAGGTCTCATTGCCATTTTATCAATGAGGAAACTTAGACTTGTCATCTAAGACTTCACCCAAGGATACACAGCTAGTAAGTATCTTTAAGTAACTGGCTCACTCCAAAGACCAGGGTCTTAACCACTGTGCTAAATCATCTCTTTGTTAATAAGACAGTCTTGTCCAGGATTTATTTATTTATTTATTTTTAAAATTTATTTATTTATTTGACAGAGAGATCACAAGTAGGCAGAGAGAGGGAGGGAAGCAGGCTCCCTACTGAGAGGAGAGCCTAATGCAGGGCTCAATCCTGGGACCCTGGGATCCCTGGGACCACGACCTGAGCCGAAGGCAGAGGCTTAACCCACTGAGCCACCCAGGTGCCTCTTGTCCAGAATTTATAAAAACAAATATCCCTTTGAATGTCCTTTAGCCTAGGAGAATCTGTTTTCTAACATAAACATATGTGACCCCTTTTTGGAAAATTACTATATAACACTTTATTCTTTTTGAAGTAATCTTCATTAGGAGAAACAGTTTCTTAGAATTGGAAGTGCTAGAGATTTCTAAGCATTTTTGCAAACACATAACAATTTTTTAAAGTCAGGTGGTAAGTAGAAGGCTTTCAATAAAATATGACCTATGAGAGGAATCCTTGAATTACTACCAGGTGCTTACTGGCCATTCTCACTTTGATCCTGTTTTTCACCTTAACGTGACACTGTTTCCTTAGTATTTTGTATTTTTGGTTTTGCATGTTCATTCACTGACGAAACAGCTTAAGCCAAGGCACTGTACCTACCTGTTCTTTGTAGTCCCCATGCTTTTAGTAGGGTCCTCTTTCTTTGGCCATATTTATGGAGTAAATACCAGGTAGTTTGGTAAAACTGTGTGATTGAGGAGAGGATGTTATCTCCTCTGGTAGATGTCTACTGAGCTTACTTGATTATGTCTTTCTCAACTCCTGGGTTTCTTTTTTTTTTTAAAGATTTTATTTATTTATTTGACAGACAGATCACAAGTAGGCAGAGAGGCAGGCAGAGAGAGGAGGAAGCAGGCTCCCTGCTGAGCAGAGATTCCGACGCAGGACTCGATCCCAGGACCCTGAGATCATGACCTGAGTCAAAGCCAGAGGCTTTAACCCACTGAGCCACCCAGGCGCCCCTCAACTTCTGGGTTTCTTATCGATTCATTTGGTCAGTAGTGATACATAAAACACAGAGGTCAACAGAAAATTTTGTTTTGAGTGTGAATGACTGGGTTAGGAAAAGATGTTGCTAAATCACGAATTCCCTTAGGAGGTGGCTGAAAAAATGTTGCCCCTTATAAAATAGAAGCATGAGAAGAAATAATGACTTCAAGAATGGAACTGTTGAATAAATTTTCAGTGTAGCAAAGCATAAAGTATGTGTTACCATTGAAACCATCTCAGATGACCTACAGTGAAGGAGAAAGAGCATAAACTGGAGACTTTTTAAACCTGGAAAACATGATTAAGTTTTATTTCTAAACTGTGTGTTTTTCATTTTTTTAGAGAGATTGAAGATTGGCTTTGGGGCAGGTGAACAAAATTTGACATACCAAGGGCATTAAAAAAAAAAAGTATTTATTTATTTATTTTGACAGGGAGAGAGAGAGAGAGAGAGCATGAACCGGGGGAAGGGGGTAGAGGGCAGGGGAGAAGCAGGCTCCCTGATGAGCAGGGAGCCCGATGGTGGGACTGGATCCCAGGACGCTGGGATCACGACCTGAGCTGAAGGCAGACACTTAACTGACTGCTACCCAGGGACCCTCTATTTTGGCTTTTTCTTGATTTTTAATAGGAATTTTCTTCAGTTGGTTCATTTATTCTGTTTCTTATTCCTCTGCTATTTGAGGTTATCAGGAAGTTTATTTTGATAGACTTTTCTATGCTGGGTTCTCAGAAGGAAGTCCCTTGTAAAGCTAAGTATGAGGTAGCTGACATGGTTCAGAGTATTATGTGATGGAAATGAAAAACAACTTGAAGTATATGATACTTAAGTTTCTTACGGATATGTTTGGGGGAGAGAGTGAGGATTGCCATAGGAGGAAACTTAAAATAATTTCTTAGCTTGAAATGAATATACAGAACAGAAATTTTTTTCTCGCCTTTGGTTGCCCTCACACCAAAGTATTTGGGAGACGCTGACTCCCTGCCCCTCAGTTTTCCTCACATGTCTCATGATGTTTTTCTAAGGTTTTCAGGGTATTTCCCCTAATATTTCAGGACTCTTGCCATTTTGCATTCTTAGATTTTTGGGGACATTTCTCTGGACTCTTTCTGGGAACCGTGAAAGTGTTTCAACCTATATCAGTGAGAGTTGACTGGGTGATCAAATGTTCCCTTTTTCAGCTTCAGTGGCAAGGATTTACCTCCTTCCCTTTATTGTTTATTAACTATTCACTTTTGATAATAGATACCTGATTTATACTTTATAGTATTTATATATCTTTATTTCAAAAAGTATTTGGGAATTATAGCTTCTTAGGAAAGCTGGATGTCTTTCCTCACCTTCATCTTGAGATAGTAATTATCCATGGGAGTAGAGAGTAATCTTTTTGGGAGTTGGTGAGAATATCTATAGACAGACAGATGTTACAGATTATCTGTAGTTCATCAGGATATTCTCCCTCATTTTTTAATCTATTAAAATGATTTTTCTATTTTTCATTCTCTGTTACTTATACATCCTTAACATCCTTAACACGTGTGCGCACACACACATGACATGAGACTTAAGGCCTGACACATATAGAAGGAGTTCTAGAATATTCTAAATACATTGTGATTCATAATACAGGTTTGCTTTTAAAACAGGTATCCCCTACATGTGCTGAATAACTAGCCTCATAAACATCTTTTCCTCTCTCCATTTTTCTTTCTAGAGGGACCAGGATATGTCTTCAGAATAAAGGGAGGGGTCTAATTTTTACATCATAGGGAGCATCAAAGAAGGAACTACTTTGAGGGTTAAGAGCTTTCATTCTTACTAGTTCATGAGTTAAGTCAGAAAGCTGAAATAAAGGATTCCATATCAGCTACCTTCTTATACCAGATTTTGGGATGCACATCAAAACATGCAGGTGATTATAAGAGCACAAGTAGTATTAGAACCAAGGCAGAATGAACCAAGGTTGTTCTTGTGGATACCTTTCACAAATGGCAAAAGAAGAGGGAAGAGGCAGGAATACAAGGTAAAAACTACTAGTGCAAACCTTGGATTTGATTTTTACATTCCTGAAAATGAAGTTAAAAAAACAAACAACCCTAATGTTGGATATTGTCGGAATTTATTCCTCCATCTGCATTATATGCATAGGATTTATAAGTTTCAAAAACATTTTTTCTATGTTCTTATTGTGTAGACATAACTAATATAAACTCTGTGGATGCTAAATGACAAATAGTCCACATTCTGCATGTCTATTCCTGTATCCTCATTCACTCCTAAATTCATGATAGTGTTATTTAAACCTACATTATTTTTCTAGATTTTTGTAGATTTTTCATAGATACCCTCTCTCAGGCTAAAGGATTTCCCTTACCTCTTAGTTTGTTGAGAGTGTCATAAATAGACATTTGAATTTTAGTTGAGTGCTTTTACTGTGTCTATTGTTACGATCATGTGGTTTTCTTATTAGTCTGATAGTGTGAATTACATTCATTACTTTTTTTTAGTGTTCAGTCAGGTTTGGATTGCTGGAGCTAATATTTTGTTAGAGGTTTTTATGTATATGTTCGCTTCGTGTATTGATCTCTAATTTTTTGGATAATGTCTTTGTCTTGGTTTAGTATTAGAGTAATGTTGGCCTCATGAAATGTAATGTTCCCTCCACTTTTCTGCAAGAGATTGTATAGAATTAACTAGTAAGACCATCTGAGTCTGGAGTTTTCCTTTTTTGAGGAGCTGCTACTATAGATTCACTTTGTTTAGATACAATTATTCAGATATCTATTTCTCCTTGTATAGTTTTTGTAGTTTGTGTGTCAGCTTTGAAGGAATTGGTTCATTTCATCTAGGCTGTCAGATTTATGGTCCTAGAGGGGTTCCTTGTATTTATTATCCTTTTAATAGCTGTTTCAGTGTTAATGTCCTTTCTCTTTCATCCTGTTAGTGGTAATTTGTCTTTCTTATTTCTTGGTTAGCCTGACCAGAAGTAGAAGTTCATCAGTTTTATTGATCTTTTCAAAGAACCAGCTTTTGCTTTCATTGGTTTTAATCCATTGTGTTTCTGTTCTCAATTTCATTGATTTCTGCTCTAGTTTTTTTGGTAAGATGTTATTTTTAAGTAATCTCTACACCAGGCATGGGCTTGAACTCATAACCCTGAGATCAAGAGTTGTGTGTTCCACTGACTGAGCCAGCCAGGTGCCCCTATTTCTGCTCTCATTTTTATTATTTTGATCCTTCTGTTTGACTTAGATTTAATTTGCTCTTCAAAGTTTCTTAAGATAGATGCTTAGGTTAGTGATTTTAGGTCTTTTCTAATATATGCATTTAAAACTATAAATTTTTCGGGGCACCTGGGTGGCTCAGTGGGTTAAAGCCGCTGCCTTCAGCTCAGGTCATGATCCCAGGGTCGTGGGATCGAGCCCCGCATCGGGCTCTCTGCTCTGCGGACAGCCTGCTTCCTCCTCTCTCTCTGCCTCTCTGCCTACTTGTGATTTCTGTCTATCAAATAAATAAATAAAATCTTTAAAAAAAAAAACTATAAATTTTTCTATGAGCGTGTTTTAGCTGTACA
>ML107370.1:10109-25617 GCA_003697995.1 Taxidea taxus jeffersonii | reverse complement strand
AGGAAGCAGGCTGTCCGCAGAGCAGAGAGCCCGATGCGGGGCTCTCTGCTCTGCGGACAGCCTGCTTCCTCCTCTCTCTCTGCCTCTCTGCCTACTTGTGATTTCTGTCTATCAAATAAATAAATAAAATCTTTAAAAAAAAAAAACTATAAATTTTTCTATGAGCGTGTTTTAGCTGTACAAGTTTTGTTGTTTCATTTTCACTTACTTGAAATACTTTAAAATTTTTTTCTGGGGTGCCTGGGTGGCTCTGTTGGTTAAGCCTCTGACTCTTGATTTCAGCTCAGGTCATGATCTCAGGGTCATGAGATTGAACCCTTCATTGGGCTCCATGCTGGGTGTGGAGGCTACTTAAGATTTCTCTCCCCTCTGCTCCTCCCCAGGGTGCTTGCTCGTGCACTGTCTATAAAAGTTTTTTTTCCTAGACTTCTTTTACCCATGGGTTATATAGAAGTATATTGTTTAATACCCAAATATTTGGGGGAATTTTCCCAGATCTTTTGCTATTGACTTTAATATAATTTCATTGTAGTCTGAGAATGTACTTTTATCATTTTAAAAAACTAATTTTTTTATTTTATTTATTTATTTATTTTTAAAAAGATTTTATTTATTTATTTGACAGACAGAAATCCCAAGTAGGCAGAGAGGCAGGCAGAGAGAGAGGAAGGGAAGCAGGCTCCTGGCTGAGCAGAGAGCCCGACCTCAGGACCCTGAGATCATGACCTGAGCTGAAGGCAGACACTTAATGAATGAGCCACCCAGGTGCCCCTTAAAAAATAATTTTTAAGGGGCACCTGGGTGGCGCAGTCAGTTAAGCATCTGCCTTCGGCTTGGGGTCCTCCCTATCCCTCGTCACCCCCCACCCTGTGTTCTCTCTTGCTTACTCTCTCTCTGTCAAATAAATAAAATCTTTTAAAAAAAAGATTTTTAAGATTTGTTTTATGGCTCAGAATATAGGATATCTTTGTGAATGTTCCAAGTACACTTGAAAAGAATGTATATTCAATGTATGTTCAGCAGTTACTAGGTGAAGTGTTCTGTAAATGTCATTTAAGTTAGGTGGTAATACTATTGAGGTCTCCTTCCTGATTTTTTGCCTACTTGTTTTAACAGTTATTGAGTTGAAAGTCTTTAACTATAATTATGGATTTGTCTGTTTCTCCTGTTAGATCCGTTAGTTTTTGCCTTATATTTTAAAGCTCTTTTTTTAAGGTGCATATGTATTTATGATGATTATATCTTCTTGGAGAATTGACCCCTTTATCATTTTGTAGTGGCCCTCTTATCCTTGACAGTCTTTCTGATTCTGAAGTCTACTTTAAAATTGATTTGGTTCTAATAGCCTTTTGATGAGTATATGGTATCTTTTTCTGTTGCTTTATCTTTTCCTACCTAAATCTTTATATTTAGTGGGCTTTTTGTAGATGGCATTTAACTTAATCACAATTTGCCTTCTAACTGGTGTTTTTAGACCATTCACATTTAAAGTAATTATTAATATAGTTAGATTAAAACTTACCATTTTGTGAGCTATTTTCCATTTGTTGCATTTTTTTCTTTTTTTGAAAAAAGATTTTATTTATTTTAGAGACACAGAGAAAGATCATGAGTAGGGGGAGGGGCAGAGTGGGAGAGAGTAGAGCAGACTTCCCCCTGAGTAGTGAGCCCCATGTGGGGCTGGATCCCAGGTCTTTGGGATCATGGCTGATCCAGAGATAGACACTTAAATGACTGAGCCACCCAGGTGCCCCTATTTGTTGCATTTCTTTTTTTTTTCTTCTTTTGCTTGTGTAGTGTGAATTGAGCTTTTTGTTAGTATTCTTATATCCTCCCTCCTGACTTATTTTTACTTATTTAAAATGGTTTATAGGGGTGCCGGGGTGACTCAGTCAGTTAAGCATCCAACTTTTGATTTTGGCTCAGGTCATGATCTCAGGGTCATGGGATCTAGCCCCATGTTGGGCTCCGTGCTCAGTGGGGAGTCTGCTAGAGGATTCTCTCCCTCTGCCCCTGCCTGCACTCTCTCTCTCAAATAAATAAATACATCTTTAAAAAATGGCTTTTAGTGGTTGCCTTTGATTTTACAGTATTCATTTAAAAACAACCTGAGTAACCTTCAAATGATACCACTTCACATGTAGTGAATATATCTCAATAGTGTATGTTCCTAAATCTTCCTTTCACTGTCACTGTTGTTACATATTTCCCTATGTATGCTATAAATACTCAGTACATTATTCACTACTTTAAACAATTGTATTTTGGAGCAATTAAAAATATGAAAAAGAAGATATCTTATTTTACCATTTTATTTAGTTTTTGGTATAGATCCAAGCTTCTCACCTTTATCATATTCCTTCTGCCCAAAGAACTACCTTTAATATTTCTTATAGGGTGAGTTCTGCTGGCAGTGAATTCTCTGTTTTTGTTTGTCTGGGAGAGTATTTCTTCTTCATTTATGAAGGATGTTTTCACTTGATATAGAGTACTGTTTGGGCAGTTTTTTTCTTTCAGCATTTCAAGTTGTCACTTAACTGTCTTCTGAACTTAAAAAACTTCTGACTGAAAGTTTATTGTAATCTTATTTTTATTCCTTTGTGTGTAATATGTTTTTCCTTCCCTGGTTACCTTTCAACAATTTAATGCCTCCCAGCAATTTAAATATGATATGCCCCGGTGCAAGTATTTTTTGGGGGAAGACATATGTATCTTGTTTGTTTTTTGGAGTTTCTTAAGTCTGTTATTAGGTATCTTAACACTAATTTTGGTTAGTTCTTGGGCATTCTAATATTTTTTATCCATTCTTTCTTTCTCCTGACACTCTAAGTAAGTATCTCTATGTTACACTGCTTGATAATGTCCCACATTTCTCATATATTCTCTCCTATTTTATTTTCCTACTATATTTTCTTTTTTACATTTCAGCTTGGGTGTTTCTCTTAGCGTCTTTTCAAGTTCATTGATTCTTTTTTCAGCTGTTTGAAGTCTACTAATAATCTTTTATTTGTGTGTTTTTATTTCTAAATTTCCATTTGATTCTTATGATTTCCATGTCTCTGTGAATTTATCTATCTGATCTTAAGAGCATGCTGACTGTCTTTTCCATTACAGTCTTAAACATATTAAGCATGTTTTAAACTACCTGATAGATCCAAAATCTGTGTCATCTCTGAGTCTAGTTCTGATGATTGCTTTGTTTCTTCAAGCTATATTTTTGGCATACTTTATAATATTTTTTTGAATGCTGGACATGTATAGGACAGGAAATACTGAAGTAAATATTTTATATGCTTAGAGAAGACTGCAGATTTTCTTCTGCTAGTCCTTTAAGGTGGAATTTGTGTTAACTTGTTAGGGTTTGGGCTGTGTTTGAAGTTTTATTATTGCTATGGTTACCAGAGTTGATACTTATTTTGCCATGGGAGCCCAGAGGCTTCACATTTTCCTACTGCCCCTTGTCTCCGAGTATCCTTTATCTTCTTGCTTGGCTTTGGATTTTACTTTTGTGCTGTTTCTCAGAGTCTGTCTCTTGCAGCTATATTCCACTGTTATTTTTAGAGCTTGTTAGCATGGTGATGGAGGGTAAGAAGAGTTCTGTGATGGTCTGTTAAGCTTTAGATTTAGCCAGGTACTAGAACCAGGGTCTCAAGAGGTTTGGCCTTCATAAAACTTTACATGCCACTTCCTTGGGTAGAGCTTCCCCTTATTCTTTTTACCCAACTGCAGTATCTAGGTTAATTTTTTAAGCCCTTATTTTGGCCAAGTTTTTTTTTTTTTTTTTTTAAATATATATATATTTTTAATTTATTTGAGAGAAAAAAAGAGCAAGAGCAAGGGGGAGGAGCAGAGGGAGAGAAAGAAGCAGACTCCTGCTGAGTAGGAAGCCTGGTGCACATTTGATTCCAGGACCCTAAGATCATGACCTGAGCCACCCAGGTTCCCTCAAGGTTTTCTTTATTTTATTTTATTTATTTATTTTTTTAAAGATTTTATTTATTTATTTGATAGACAGAGATCACACAAGTAGGCAGAGAGGCAGGCAGAGAGGGGAGGGGAGAAGCAGGCTCCCTGCTGAGCAGAGAGCCCCATGCGAGACTTGATCCCAGGAGACTGGGATCATGACCCGAGCTGAAGGCAGCGGCTTAACCCACTGAGCCACCCAGGCGTCCCAAGGTTTTCTTTATTTTTAAAGATTTTTAATTTTTATTTATTTATTTATTTATTTAAAAAAGATTTTATTTATTTATTTGACAGACAGAGATCACAAGCAGGCAGAGTCAGGCAGAGAGAGGAGGAAGCAGGCTCCCCTTAAAATAATTAACATATAATCTATTGTTTGTTCCAAGGGTGCAGGAAGGTGATTCATCAGTCTTACACAATACACAGTGCTCACCATAGCACATACCCTTCCCAATGTCCATCACCTAGCCACCCCATCCCTCCCATCCCCCTCCACTCTAGCAACCCTCAATTTGTTTCCTGAGATTAAAAGTCTCTTATGGTTTGTCTCCCTCTCTGGTTTCGTTCTGTTTCATTTTTTTCCCCTCTCTTCTCCTATGATCCTCTGCCTTGTTTCTCAAATTCCACCTGTCAGTGAGATCATACGATAATTGTCTTTCTCTCATTGAGGAGCAGAGGGAGAGGGAGAAGCAGACTCCTGCTGAGCAGGAAGCCCAATACGGGGCTTGATCCCAGGACCCTAAGATCATGACCTGAGCCACCCAGGTGCCCCCAAGGTTTTTTTTATTTTTAAAGATTTGAAAAAAAAAAACCAAACTCATTAATTTATCAAGAGAGAGAAGGGCAGGGGTGGGAGGAAACGAGGTGGGGAAAGAGAGAGAGAGAGAGAGACTCTGAAGCAGACTCTACACTGGGCATGGAGCCCAGCTCGGGACTAGGTCTCACGACTGGCAAGATCATGTCCTGAGCTGAAACAAAAAGTTGTAGCCACCCAGGTTCCCCTAGCCAAGGTTTTTAGAGTTCTCTCACCCCTGCATTAAGGTCATTGTTAATTTAGAGAGATTGTGAAGACTGAGTGCCAGTATTCTTGGTCTCTTTTTTCCCCCGGTTAGAGTGGGATTCAGCCAATGTTCTCAGGGTTACATACAGGCCTTGATGAATTTTTCTTTGCAGACTAACCCTTTTGTTCCAGAGGGAGATTGGGGGAACTAGGGCTGGGCTGATGGGCATTGCCTTTTCTACTCTTCTAGCTCCATAGGGGTGAGTGACGGCAAGGTTGAGGAGATTTTTCTGCATTGTCTCAGATCCCCCCTGCATTAAAGAGTCTTTTGAGGTTCTTGGAGAAAAAGCCTAAGGTGGAAACTCTCTTACTATTGTAGTCACCAGGGGCTTTACACTCTCATGTTAGCCCACATTCAGTCTTAAGCCATTTGTCAAAATTTGTGGTTTAAATCCTCCTAACTGCAGTGGAATTCTTCCATGCACTTGGGACAGTATTTCCTTTAGTCAGAGAGAAAGCTTTCCCTCCAGGGTTTTAGCTTGTGCAGCCTCTGTGTTGCTCCCTGTTGTATTTTTAAAGTGTATGTATGTAAGTATGTATATTTTTTTTGAGTGTAGTTGAGGTACAGTGTTACATTGTACAGTGTTACATTATTTTCAGGCATACAGCTTAGTGATTTGACAAGTTTATGTATTAGGCTACATTCACCACAAGTTTAACTACCATCTGTCCCATTACATCGCTATTACAGTGTCATTGACTGTATCCTTATACTGTGCCTTTTACTTCCATGCCATATTCCCTAACTGGAAGCCTGTATTTCCCTCTCCCCCTCACCCATTTTGTCCAACTTCCTATCCCTGCTGTATTGCCTAAAGGCTGGATCAGGAGAAAATGGAGGGTGGAGGGGGAAGTGTGGATCTTTCCTTTCATTGAACATTAGGAATCCACATTGTTGTCAGAGAATAACTTGCGAGACTTACCTTAGGGCTCAGTATATGATCAGTTTTGACAAATGATTTCTCAGTGCTTGATATTTATTCTGCATTTACTTGGTAGTGTAGGTCTGGTTAATCATGCTATTCAAATTTCTATTTTTATCTTTTTCTTCCTTCTTTCTGGGTCATTTGTTCTGTCAGCTACTGGTATTAAAATTTCCTCATTACGATTATATTGATATTTTTTTACTACTTGTAATTCTGCCAACTTTCACTTTATATATTTGAAGGCTATATTACTACATGCATAGAAATTTTAGTTATATCTTACTGATGAGTTATATATTGAATCCTACAAATGCTCTTTTGCATTAGAGTCTACTTTGAGTACTATTTTTTTTTAAAGATTTTATTTATTTCCTTGACACACACAGAGAGAGAGATTACAAGTAGGCAGAGAGGCAGGCAGAGAGAGAGGGGGAAGCAGGCTCCCCGCCGAGCAGAGAGCCCGATGTGGGGCTCGATCCCAGAACTCTGGGATCATGACCTGAGCGGAAGGCAGAGGCTTTAACCCACTGAGCCACCCAGGCACCCCTACTTTGAGTACTATTAATATGGCTAGAGAGGCTTTCCTTTTTTGTATGACCTTTCCATACTTTCATTTTTAACTGTTTTCTATCTTTGTATCCTAGGTGTGATTCTTGTGAACACCGTAATAGTTGAATTTTGTTCTTTATTAATGTAATTTTTATCTTTTGATCTGATTGCATTAGTGTAATTACAGGAATATTTGGGCTTAGATTTGACCGCTTACATTTTGCTTTTTATATGTTCTACTTGTTCTGTGATTTTTCTTTTGCTCTTTTTTTGCATTCATTTGGGCATTTTAATTCTATATTTTCTATTTAACATAGTAGTTAAATGCTATTTTACTGTTTTTTAAATGTTTACCCTAGAGATTGAAACATTTATTTTCTTTTTTAAAAAATGCTTATTTTTCAATACATAATAATAGTCATAAGGCACAGAATTCAAAAGGTATAAAAGATTATATGATAGGAAGTCCTGCCTCACGTTTACCCACCAGCTATCTCAGGAAATGTGTATCCACCAGTACAGTCATCTAGCCTCCCTTTTTTTTTTTTTTTTTTTTAAAGATTTATTTTAGAGAGAGAGGTCATGCATGTGTGCGCACAAGCAGGGGGAGAAGAAGAAGCAGGCTCCCTGAAAGCAGGGAGCCCAATGCAGAGCTTGATCCCAGGACCCTGGGATCATGACTTGAGCCAAAGGCAGACAGACACTCAACTGACTGAGCCACCCAGATGCCCCCATCTACCACTTTACTAGCTCCCAAACATACTGTGTTTACTGGTCTTCCAGCTGGGAGTCTTGGTCCATAATTTTCCTGCTTATTCACTTCTCAACCTTCAAAGCTCAGTTTAAGCCTCTTTCTCTTCATGAAGCTTTCCCAAACAAATATAATCTTAACTGATCTTCTAATGGTAATTGCAGTTTTCCTCACATATTTTAGCTTTAATGATATTCTTTTGTGCTATTTTCCTTAAGTTTCAAGTAAGTAAATCTTACTTTCTGTCCCAGATTGTGAGTTCCTTGAGGGCAGGATGGTATGCTTTCATTTGTGTAATGCTAAGCACATAGGAGATGCCCCACCCCCACCCCAAATACTTGTCTAATTAAATGGCCTCTCTGGTAGTGGCTGTGTCAGAAGATCATTTTCCACAAAAATTCGAATTTTCATGCCTCCTAATTCTCAGTTGTTCATGGTAGATACAGTTTTTAGATTTTGTTTTGAATGCGAAATTGCAGATATAGAACTGCAAGGTACTTGAAAAAATATTTGCTTATAAAATTGTCCTATTTATATACTTGTTTTGCATTTTATGTTACTTGAAGATTAGAATTAATAGCCATTCCTAATTCAGTATCATAGTGTAAATCTATTCATTGCTACTTAATGACATGTGTACTTCCTTAAGTTCTAATAAGTTAACACTCTTTTTCCAAAATATCTTCTATGTTGTTTATATTTTTCTTGATTATATTTTCAAAAAATTAGAAAATACTGAAAAATACTAGAAAAAATTACCCTTATGCCTACCAGTGAGAGATAAATGTTAATATTTGTTATACATAAACTCATTTTTTTCTATTTAATATAATAGCCTCTCCCCACTCAGTTTTTCAATTTATAATTCTTAATGTTTGCTTTTCAGCTTGTCCTAAAAGGATTCCTGGACACCTTAGAAGTGCTTGAGGAAGAGTGATAAAGGCAAGTATATAACTGTTTATGGTTAGTAAAATAACTTGGTTCATAGCCATACGAAAAAGCTTTGGTCACCTTATCAAAAGAAAAAAAAAGTATATAATTTGTATATAATTTGAATAGTTTTCCAGAGCACCCTCCTAAACATTTGCCAGACTTTTAAAACAATTTTTAAACTTATCTCTGGTATTCATTCAGAGTAGCTTGTTTCTTGACTGTGAAGTAATGGTGTAATATGTCTTTGGTGAAATTTAACAAAGTTCTCTGAAATGCCTGCTCTGTAAGTAGCTAGCTACCTTTTCCTTTTCTTTTCCCTTCTTTGTATTCCTTCCCCTTGTCCCCTTTTTTCCTCATACCCTTTTGCTCCCTTTTCTCTTTGTCTACTTTTTCTAGTTTATTTATAAGAACTTTAAGAACTTTACTTTTCAGAGAAGCTGAGTGAATAAAAGAGAAGCCAACATTTTTTTCTTATAGAAGTACACTTAACTTTGCAGTTGAACTTGTTTGTATTAAACCAGGTATCTCCATATATTATTTGAAGAGTTTTATAAACTGAACAACTGTTTATTCATTTGAATTTGCTGTCTTAAAGAAGAAAATAGGAGTCCTAATTTTTTTCAAAATAGGTATTTATTATTAAAAAAATTATACAAACTGACTTTTTATTACTCAAATTATGAAAAAAATTTTTTCTTAAAGATTTTATTTATTTATTCGACAGACAGAGATCACAAGTAGGCAGAGAGGCAGGCAGAAAGAGAGGGGGAAGCAGGCTCCCTGCCGCGCAGAGAGCCCGATGCGGGGCTCAATCCCAGGACCCTGGGATCATGACCCGAGCTGAAGGCAGAGGCTTAACCCACGAGCCACCCGGGTGCCCCTCAAATTATGAAAATTTTTAAATAATTTGTTTCAAGCCTCCAAGAAAGTGCTCTGTCTTTAGTCTTCAGTGGCAATACATTTTGATGGTATAGAAAATAACTCACAAGCATTCCACAGAACTTTGCTAGGATGTACAAAGATATGGCAGATGCCAGAAGCCCTAAAGGGATTAAAAACATTTCAAGTAAGTATTACTGAAGTTAATATAAACGGGATTACAGAATAATTAACATCTGTGTGTAATTTTGTAAAAAATGATTAGTTTTGTATGTTTGCACTTTGTTTCAGTCTTTCCAAAACACTTTTAAATGCAAAAACTGAGAATTTTCCAGTTACCTGAAACTTCAGAAATCTATTGTACTTTGAAAAAACTGTGAAAAGCAGCATCATTTAAATACTAGTTAACTCACAGATGTATATGCAACTGACAACAAGCACTGTCACTGTGACTCAGGCAGGTCAGAGCCCCCAGTTTACAATCCACAGCAGAACCAGAGGCAGCCTCTCTGACAGTTAAGACAAAAGGCAATGAGAAGTGGGTATGCAGCACAGGGCATCCACGTGCTTGCTTGTGGAGCAAAAGGGTCAAAACTAAAGGGGCTTTCCTTAGGAGACCTAAAAAACCTTGGCATTACTGAATTCATTCAGTGCTTGCATTCTTACTATCAGCAATTTTTTAGTTAATTATTACATCATCACTGGTATTTTGAGCACAGTATTTAACCTTCCTTAATATTTGGCGTATTATTGAAAGGTAACTTTAAAGCTTTTCTGTTGGCCTACAGACAATTTTAGCAAGCTTCAAAATTTTGACCGTATTTCTTGTTTGTATTGATATCAGAGCAATAATGCAGATGATAGCTACAAGTGTAAGTACTAGTACATTGTAGAGGCAATGCAATAGGTTGTTTTTCAAAATTCTTATCTTACAACTTGATACTTAAAGCTCAATTTAGGTTTCTTTAGGATTCCATGCTAAGTAAGCCTCTGCTGGTTAGTATAACTAAGGAATATTTTGGCTTTACAAATCCCAGAATTCATTTCTTTTCTAATATATAACCTTTGCAGCTATATAGATGGCCTGTGTAAGCTTTGACTTGACACCCTATTTCTAGGTTTTCCTAGGAGTGCTGGCATTTTTCATTTGTAATCAATCATTTTCAGTTACTTGAAAATAAAAATGATGTACAAATGCTAGTGAGATCTCAAATGAAATTATTGATAATTAAATATACTATGCTTTCCTTTTTTTAAATAAGAAGCTGATGCTCGCTTGATTGGTTTATAACACCGTCTAAAGAAACAAGTTTACTGATAAAAGCTTTATATACAGGACAAGTAGGTCATTTGGTTTTCCAAATGGTAATCTTGATATCATTCCTTTTATCATGGTATCTTTTACTCTCATGGAGGAACTTATTTTATAATTTTTGTTTCCAAAAACAACAAAGTCAGTTGTATTATTTAGCTAATACAATACAAATAAGGAAAAGACCAAATTACTTCCTTCTTATCAGTCTGCTGCTTTCACATCCTCCCATCCTCTTAGCGTCTAAATTGCCCAGCACAAGAGATTAGTTACTGGATTATTTTGGTTACATAGCTCTTAATCTCTGAGGAGCTCAATGCTTTGCAAAGTGGAAGTAATTCAATAAATATTAGTCTGCTCTACAAACTCATGAGGGAGGGTGAGTATAATTAAATACATGTTAAATTAATACATTAATACTTTTGGCAACATTTTTGCCCTCAAGGAGCCCCAGAAAATTCCAATAAAGGCCAAGACAGTCATTAACCTAATAAGGATTAAGGGATTCTTTCTTGGCTCCCCCAATGGGAAGAGGAAAAAACAAAAGCAATGCACAATCAGGACAAGGGTAAAAAGCCCCAGTGGTATGGCAGGATTTCAGCATGGCCACAAATAATTTGAGCAAAAGGCAGTGAAATTTCCCATTTTTTTGACTCATTTGCCTAGTTTGGGAGCAAAGAATTTTGTGGTATTTAAAAAGTAGGAAGGTACTGTTGAGTGACAAATGTCTTTAAATCTGTCACAACGTTTAATGTTCCTGAATCACAAAGAAGTCAGGAGGTGGGGAAATAGTCAAAAAAATACGGACCCCTGAGCCACAGTGACAGTACCATATACATGGTAAGAGGGTCTTCTTAGAGTAGTTACCATGAGGAAGATTCTAGCAAGTTTGTGTGCCATCCCTCTCAACTTCAGCAGCCTTGTGTTCACAGTGAACTCTCTCTCTCTCTTTTTTTTAAAGATTTTATTTATTTATTTGACAGAGATCACAAGTAGGCAGAGCAGCAGGGAGAGGGAGAAGCAGGCTCTCTGTTGAGCAGGGAGCCCGATATGGGGCTCCATTTCAGGACCCTAGGATCATGACCTGAGCTGAAGACAGCCACTTAGCCAACTGAGCCACCCAGCGCCCCTCACAGTGAACTCTTACATCTAGCTAATTTATGCCTTTTAGATGGCTACTTAGTGGCAGGGAGTCGCCATATCCCCAGAACATGACCTTCAGAGGGCCTCATTTGTAGTGACTTAGGTTGTTCAAAGTACTTGGTAGTGAAGGGAGTTTTAAAGTTTGTTGAACGTAAGGCTGAGGGAAAATAGGGAAATAACTTCCTACACCATATTTTGTCCTCTCTAGCAGGTTCTGTGCATTAATACAAATTTATGTATTTGCAAAAACTCAATACAAAAATACATACCTATTTCTTTCCATTGAGAAAAACCTCATCCCTACCATATTCCCCTCCTCTTTTTTTTTGCATGTGATTTCCATAACCACGGCAGTTATGTTGACTTTACATCTCTTAGTTTCAGCTTCCTTTTAATTTCCTGCATTTAATATTGGTGTGTGGTTGCATTTTAACTTTTCTTTTCCTCTACTCTTCCATCACAACCAGTCATAGTGTTAGTTCTTTGCTTTTGAATTTGTGTGGATATGTGGGAAACTTCTGTCAGAAATGATACTATTCAGAGAAAGGGATATCTTTGAATCTCTTTTCTTTTTTTGTAGGTAGGGTCTGGGTGGGGACTGACTCCAAGTCCAACATTTGTCTGTTTGAGATGTAAACTATCTTGCCTCTTGTTCCCCAACTCTGGAGTGACTCTGAAATCTCTTTTCTCATAGCCGGTACTGAGCAAAAGCTCTAGTCTCTCTGAAGACAGATTCTGTCTGGATCATTTGCTCAGATGGTTCCAGATTGTTGTTTGTGCTTCAGCAGAGAATTTAGCTTACAAGACTTTTATTTCCATTTTATTTTCTTCTCCATAGAGCAAATGCGTCACCCCTGTTTTATCGGTAAACTTGATAAATATGAATGATACCAAGAAATTCCTCTTTTCCACTAAAATCCATATACAGTTGGATTAGGATATCCACTTCTCACTATTATTCTTTGAATTTACTTTGCTGAGTTTCAACATATGGATAGTTAACCGTGGCTATGAGTGAGAGGAATTAAATTGCCTCAGCTATACTGTGCATATTGAATGGTCTGTTCCTTCTTGATTTCCCAAGTAATGACTGTTCTGTCAACTGTTACTGTGGTTTCTGTTCCAGGATGACTCCTCTAGTATCCGATTCTTCATATATTGAAACTTGTAGGGATTTTTTTTAAACATTGATGTTTTCATATGCTGTGTACTTGTTTCTGAGCTTTTTCTCCTATTCTAGAAAATAATCATTACCCACCATCTAGAAAACTGTCTTTTAATCTTCTGATTAAAGATTGCTTAATGATAGTGCCTATGTGTTTGGCTAGTGGCATGTTTTTCTTTAACACTGGAGATTTTGCATGGATTTGTAATAAGAGGCTCTTTTCTTTTCTTTCTTTCTTTTTTTTTTAACATTAGATAGGCATGAAGCCTCCGTCTCACAGCTGCATGTGTAGTTTCTGTTGAAGCAAATGCCTACCTAATTTGACAGTCTTGGTGTGTTATAAAGTTTTTGAGTTTGCAAATAAGCATATTAAATCTACTGATGGAGCCTTCAGGCAGTGAACAGTTATATGAGGACCCTGATCCTGGAGGCAAATCCCAAGATGCAGAGGCCAGAAAGCAGACAGAATCAGAACAAAAGTTGTCTAAAATGACCCACAATGCTTTGGAGAACATTAATGTGATTGGCCAAGGCTTGAAGCATCTCTTCCAGCACCAGCGCAGGAGGTCATCAGTGTCTCCACACGATGTGCAACAAATTCAGGCAGATCCAGAACCTGAAGTGGATCTGGAAAGCCAGAACGCATGTGCTGAGATTGATGGTGTCCCCACCCACCCCACAGCTCTGAATCGTGTCCTGCAGCAGATCCGAGTGCCACCCAAGATGAAGAGGGGGACGAGCTTACATAGTAGGCGGGGCAAACCAGAGGCCCCAAAGGGAAGCCCCCAAATCAACAGGAAATCTGGCCAGGAGATGGCAACTGTTATGCAGTCGGGCCGACCCAGGTCTTCATCCACAACTGATGCTCCAACCAGTTCTGCTATGATGGAAATAGCTTGTGCTGCTGCTGCTGCATGTCTGCCAGGGGATGAGGCAACTGCAGAGCGGGTAAGTCTGCTAGATTTCCCTTTTCTCCAACCTACAGTTCTTTGAGCTAGGATTCTCTGCACTTATCTTTGGTAACTAAAAAGAGATATCTCAGCAAGTACCTCAAAGTTGTGGTAAAAAATAGTTGTTGTTGTTGTTTTTTTTCATTAAATAAATGAGGTGATAATATTTATTCTGGCTGGGGTCCCTGGGTAGCTCAGTGGGTTAAGCCTTTACATTCAGCTCAGGTCATGATCTCAGGGTCCTAGGATTGAGCCCCACATCGGGCTCTCTGATCAGCAGGGAGCCTGTTTCCCCCCTTTCTCTCTGCTTGCTGCTCTGCCTACTTGTGATCTCTCTCTCTGTCACATAAATAAAGTCTTTAAAAAATATTTATTCTGGCTAATGACTGCATGCTTATAATTATATTCCTGTTTGCTTTCTAACATATTGGTATATCTTATTTTACTGTTTTGCTAAAATCTTTAGTATCTTTCATGTGTTTTTTTATGTAAAAAGGCTTAGTTTTATGGTAGAGGAGCAAAGATGCTTTGTTCTTGTTTTGGTTTTGCACATGAATTGACTTTCTAACATTAATGAAGGCAAAAAAGTTCTAGAATCTGGGTTTTTCTGTGCAAAGCACAGATATATACTAAATTGCTTGTAATTTTCATATACACTGTACCACATCATCAGCATTCAATATATATTTACATTCTGTAGCAGAGCATATGCATTCTTATACTTCTTTTAAGGATTTTTAAAATTTTTTGAGAGAGCCTGAGTGCATGAATGGGCGGAGGGGTTGAGGGGGAGGGAGTGAGACAAGCAGACCCTGCGTTGAGCATGGAACCTGATGTGGGGCTTTATCTCATGACCCTGAGATCAGTACCTGAGCTGAGACTAAGAGTCGATGCTCAGCCGACTGAGCCATCTAGGTGACCCTATAATTTACCCTTCATAAACAGGTTTTTAGGTCTGCCTGGATGGGACAACTAGGCTTAACAAATCTAGGGGAAACTTTTCATATAACTTTTACTTCATGTCTTAGTTATGGTTAGTTGAGGTATATAGAAGAAAGAGCCCTAGGGTTTGAAAACATGTATATGTAGTGGGGCAGGTAATGACAATGAGTAAATTCATGTCATGTGACTCAGACAAACTGAAGTTTAAGTGCTGTCTAAAGGGGCAGTATCTTCTTAGCTTTACCTGATTGTTGTGATTCAGGACTATGAGCCCAGTCTTGCCAGGCCTTCTTATTTTTCAAGAGAAACTTGAAAGATAACTTAGCACTCTTTTGATTTTTGACATATTATGGAAGCCAAACAACACATTTATGGGCCAGGTCTGCTCTATAAATTGCCATCTTGCTGTCTTTTGGCTTTACTTTGATGTATTTCTTCAGGTTTTGACTGGTCAATTGCTTTCATTCTGTGTTTGTTTCTGGCACAGGTAAATTTATTTTACTGGACATTTTCCCTGGAAATCCAAATATTGAATCATGTACCTTTAAACCTCTCCTATTTAAATGTGACACTAAAAACAAGCAAACAAGTAATGGACAGTAAATACTTCAAGAAGTTAAGCCTATTCAGATAACATAACTACCAGAATAACAGAATCAGGAGAATAAAGATTCAGATCATTAAAGGTATAAATGCAGAAGAGTAATATATATTTATGTGCATCATAGTTTTCTTTGAAATAAAGATATTTGGTCATTGACAAAGGACAAAAATGTTGACAATAAAAACTAACAGTGCAACTATATAATTCGTCTTAATCTGTACCAGAGAACACGAAGACATTTTTCCCAAGATTTATTTATTTTAGAGAGAGAGCGAATGAATGAGCAAGCATGCTCGTGCATGCTCAAGCATGCTCGTGCATGCTCAAGCAT
>ML107370.1:0-10099 GCA_003697995.1 Taxidea taxus jeffersonii | reverse complement strand
CAAGCATGCTCGTGCATGCTCAAGCATGCTCGTGCATGCTCAAGCATGGGGCGGGGGTAAGGTGCAGAGGGAGAGAGAGTCTCAGGCAGACTCCATGCTGAGCACAGAGCTTGATGCTGAGTTCCGTCTCACAACCTTGAGATCACGACCTGAGCTGAAACCAAGAGTTGGATGCCTAACTGACTGCACCACCCAGGTGTCCTTAACAAAAATTTTTTACTAGTGATTCTGGGATTATAGACTTTTATGTTAAAAAGAAAATTATAAGTAGAGCATATTGTATGCATTTATATTGTTTTGAAAAACTTCATAGAGGGGTTCCTGTGTGGCTCAGTGGGTTAAGCGTCTGCCTTCTGCTAAGGTCATGATCCCAGGGGTCCTGGGATTGAACCCTGAGTTGGGGGGTCCCTGTTCAGTAGGGAGTCTGCTTATCCCTCTCCCTCTCTCTATACCTGTGTCCCCCTGTCTGCATGATTTCTCTCTTCACTCTCAAATAAATAAAATCTTAAAACAACAACAACAACTTCATAGTCAAGGGAGAACATTTATTTTTATTTTTATTTTTTAAGGATTTTATTTATTTATTTGACAGACAGAGATCACAAGTAGGCAGAGAGGCAGCCAGAGAAAGAGAGGAAGGGAAGCAGGTTCCCTGCTGAGTAGAGAGCCTGTTGTGGGGCTCAATCCCAAGACCCTGGGATCATGACCTGAGCTGAAGGCAGAGGCTTTTAACCCACTAAGCCACCCAGGTGCCCCAGGGGAGAACATTTTGTTTCTTTAATACATGTATTTACAGTAAAACCCACCAATTTGATTTTAAAAAATTTTAATTCCAGTGTAGTTAATATACAATGTTACATTAATTTCAGGTGTACAGTTTAGTGATTCAGCAATTCCATATATTGCTCAGTGCTAATCAAGATAAATGTATTCTTAATCACCTTCCCCTGTTTCACCTGTACCCCCCCACTCCCTCTGGCAACCAACTGTTCTTTATAGTTAGGAGTCTGTTTTTTCCCCCTTTCTTCTTTTGTTTCTTAAATTCCATGTATGAGTGAAATGATTTGCTATTTTTCTTCCTCTGACTTATTTTGCTCAGCATTATCCTGTCTAGATAGTCCATGTTGTTGCAGGTGGCAAGATTTCATTCTTTTTTTATGACTGAATAATATTCCATTGTGTGTATATGCCATATCTTCTATATCCATTTATCTGTCAGTGGTCGCTTGGGCTGCTTCCATTACTTGGCTATTGTAAATAATGCTGCAATAAACATAGAGGTGCCTATATGTTTTCAAATTAGTATTCTTGTATTCTATACAAAAATACCCAGGAGTGCAGTTATTGGATCCAATGATAGTTCTATTTTTAATTACTTTAACTTAAAACCAATGCCTTAACTTTTTTTTTTTTAAAGATTTTATTTATTTGACAGACAGAGATCACAAGTAGTCAGATAGGCAGGCAGAGAAAGAGGAAGAGAAGCAGGCCTCCCGCTGAGCAGAGAGCCTGATGTGGGGCTCGATCCCAGGACTCTGGGATCATGACCTGAGCTGAAAGCAGAGGCTTTAACCCACTGAGCCACCCAGGCGCCCCCCAATGCCTTAACTTTTTAAAATACAAACCTACTGATTAGGCTTCTGTTTTTGATATCCCTCCCGACATCTAGTAGGACACCATTTTGCATACAAATATCTTATGCAGAAATAGCCTTTTAGGGTATTTTTTGAATAATGAGCAAATCCTCTTCTCTGCATCTTAAGTATTGTATCCTTTGGAATTTTAGCCATAACTGTACCACTCTTTTCACTCTTCTCTGAACTTAAATGCTGTCATATTTTCAGCTTCCACCAAAATTGGTCTCTAACTGGAAACCTGTGATCTTCAGAATTAGTTATTCACTGTGTGTTAGTTATCTGTGTAGGTAATTCAAACTCTTCATTTCCAAATTCATCATCATTTCTCATAAACCTTTTTGTCTTCTTTTATGTTTTCTTACTTGTTTCCAAACTTGTGTGGATATAGAAGAAATCATTTAGGACACTAGTTGAAAATACAGTTTTTATGCCCTACTCCCAGAATTTCTGATTTAGAAGGTCTGGTATGGAGCCTAGAAAATCCCATTTATTTTTTTATTTTATTTATTTTTTGACAGAGAGAGCGAGAGAGGGAACACAAGCAGGAGAGTGGGAGAGGGAGAAGCAGGCTCCCCACTGAGTGGGGAGCCCGATGCAGGGCTTGATCCCAGGACCCTGGGATCATGACCTGAGCCGAAGGCAGTCGCTTAACCAACTGAGCCACCTAGGTGCCCCGAAAATCCCACTTTAAATCAAAGCCCCAGATGATTCTAGTGCAATCAGCCCACGAGTTTGAGAATCACTAGATCTAACTTTGTAAGTCACCAGTCACCCACGCTGGCAACCTTAAGAGTTATTCTGATTTCTTTTAGTCTTCAATCAGACAATCCCCAAATTGGCTCCTGTTCACCATTCCTAAGTTAGTGCCTTGGATTGGGCCTTCATCCATCATCTCATTGCCCTTTCAGATCAGATCCTTTCTGTGTGCTGCATGTAGCCTGTGGGAACTATCTAAAACAAAGCAAATGACGCCATTTCCACTGCTTAAAAACTTTCACTGCGTCCACCATTATGTGAGGAGTAAAGAAAGTTTCTTAAAATGACATATAAGGCCTTCCACAATTTAGCCTATGTGGACTTCTTTATCTCACGCCATTCCCTGCCTCATACAGAACCTAGCACTTGTTTCCCACACTTTTTATTCTTCTGCAGTTTTCATATTTCCATATTATGGTTAATACTTTTAGTCATTTATTTAGCAAATATATTTTATCTGATATGTGCTAGGCATTGGATATTATGGTGAACAAAACCAGATGTGATTCTTGCTCTCATGGTATTTATAATCAGATGGGGACACATATTAAAGACTCATTCAAAACAAGTCTAAATTTTCATCTGTGACAAGTGTTACTGGAGCCTGTCATAGGGACAGTTGACCTAGTTAAGAAAGGCAGGGTATGACTTTCCTGAGGAAGTGAATGAAAGAGATTGACAGTAAACTGAGGTTTATCTGAATGAGGTACCTGAGTTGCAGGTACGAAGGCCCTAAGAAAGGAGGAGTTTTGCCGCATATGAAGGATAGAATGGCAGGTGTATATACTTGGCATGTGTGCGTGCATGCAAGTGCATACTGGTTAAGGCTGGAGAGGTAGATAGGTGCAGTTCATACAGAGGTTTGCAGACAACGTTAAGCAGGTTTTCTCCAAGAAGCTTGAGTAGCATCAAAGAATTTTAAGCAAGGCTTGGGGGCAGGAGGAGTGTAATATGAACTTTGTGATTAGAGATGAGCACTGTGCTTACAGCATGGAGAGTGGATAGGAGTAGGTTTAGACTGAATGCAGGTAGATGAGCCAGGAGGCTATTACAGCAGTCCAGGTGAGAGAGAGCAGTAATTTAAATCAAGGGATTGATGGTAGAAGTGAAGACAAGAGATATGTGAGGACAGGGTATCTTATATTCCCTATGACTAAAGCTTCTGCCCTTGGTTTATATGTTCAGTGAATTAGTGGGTAGTATGTAGACACAGGGAACAAGAATGGACATCTAATTAGTGAGTTGTACATGGCTAAATCTTTGAAATGGAGTAAGCTTTCATTCATTCATTCATTCATTCAATATTTATTCAGTACTACTATGTATTAGGCAATGTTCTAGGTAGTTTGGGTACATCAGGAAACAAAACAGGCAGAGATTTCTGCCCTTGTGGAGTTTTCTTTGTATTGAAGGAGATAGCATACAACAAATATAATAAATGAATTTTATGTTGTAAGATGATAAGTATTATGGAAAAAAATAAAATGAGAGAACAGAGATCCAGAGTGTATATGGAGGGGAGGTGAGTTGCAGTTTTGAAGCGGAATGATAAGGGTAGGCCTCCTCCAGAAGGTGATATTTGAGTGAAGACTTCAGAAGAGGAAAGAGTTAGTCATGTGGTGTGCTATCTGGGGGATAAGTATTCAAGGCAAATGAAGTAACCCGAGGGTGGGAGCCTGCCTGAATGTCAAAGAATGGCAAAGAAGCCGGTGTGAAAAAGCTGAGTGAGCTGAGTGAGCGGTGACCGTAGTTGAGAGATAGTTACAGAGAGGTCACAGCTAGCCAGATCAGGTAGAGCTCCATAAACAGTGTAAGGACTAAATGAGATGCAGAGCCCTTGGGTGTTTTGAGCATAAGAGTGGTATAATAATCTGACTTTTTTTTTTTAAGACTTTTTTATTTATTTGACAGAGAGACAGCCAGAGAGGGAACACAAACGGGGAGTGGGAGAGGGAGAAGCAGGCTTCTTGCTGAGCAGGGAGCCTGACACATGGCTCCATCCCAGGATCCCAGGATCATGACCTGAGCCAGAGGCAGAAGCTTAATGACTGAACCACCCAGGCGCCCAAGTTTTTTTGTTTTTGTTTTTTAAAGATTTTATTATTAGAGCGAGAGAGAGAGAGAGCACAAGCTGAGGGAGCAGCAGGCAGAGGGAGAAGCAGACTCCCCGCTGAGCAGGGAGCCCACTGTGGGATGTGGGACTCAATGTAGGACTTGATCCCGGAACCCTGGGATCATGACCTGAGCCGAAGGCAGATGCTTAAACTCCTGAGCCACACAGGTGCTCCCATCTGACTTATTTTTTAATGAATCACTCTGACTGCGATGTGAGTAGACTGTGGGGAGTCCAGAAGAAGAATGGGTAGGAGTCTCTTGTAGAATCTAGGCCAGAAATGATGATGGCTGAAACCAGGGTCTTAGAAGCCTTAAACAGAGCCATCAGATCAAAGCAAGAGAATAACAATGATCCGTTTGAGGGCCCGGAATAGGATTTCCCCAGAAGGCAAGTGGAGTTGATTAGCAAGAGAGGGGTTCTCTATGAAGAAAGGATTAATGAGCCTTGATATAAATTTTATGCAAGAGCATAAAATATCTTATTAAAACTATTAAGTTATTGCATAGAAGAAAGACCCAATGAGAGAATAAAAGCTTAAAGGATGCCTGGGTGGCTCAGTTGGTTAAGCGTCTGTCTTTGGCTCGGGTCATGATCCCAGGGTCCTGGGATTGAGTCCCACATCGGGCTCCTTGTTCAGTGGAGAGCTTGTTTTTCCCTGCCTGCGGCTCTCCCTGCTTGTATTCTCTGTCTCTCTGACAAATAAATAAATAAAATATTAAAAAAAAAAAAAAAGCTTAAGATGGCTATGGAATGTTTGTTTTCATGCCTATAGGCTAGAGATAGGCCATGTTTTGAAGCAGTGGTAACATTCATAGTGATCCTGAAGTCAGTATACATTTTATGATATAAATTGGGATTTGAGTAAATGCTTTGACATTTCAATGTAGTATATAAGTGTGCCTCAGTATTAGGATACTGTTAATGTTTAACAATAAGGGAGAAATGGACAGTAGAATTAGGGTAGAAAGGAGGCCTTCAAGTTCAGAATAGTTTAGTTTGGTTCCCTCAAGTTTTTTACATATAATCATTGTTTTATGGTTAGTCAGACTATGAAACGCTCAGATTACTTGTAAGATTTTTTTTTTTTTTTTAAAGATTTTATTTATTTATTTGTTAGAGAGCGCAGGAGCAAGCACAGGCAGACAGAGTGGCAGGCAGAGGCAGAGGGAGAAGCAGGCTCCCTGCCGAGCAAGGAGCCCGATGTGGGACTCGATCCCAGGACGCTGGGATCATGACCTGAGCCGAAGGCAGCTGCTTAACCAACTGAGCCACCCAGGCGTCCCTACTTGTAAGATTTTTAAGTCAGATTTGAGGATCTTCAATCCTCAAATTGAAGAGTAGAAAATAATTATCACCTTAAAATTTGCTTGCTTATAATAGAAAACAATTTAAGAAGAAAAAGGCTTCTGTCCTGGATTTGGCATGTACTAGCTGAGTGATTTTAAGCAAGCTTATTATTACTTAACTATCTGAATTTTAGTGCTCTTGCCAACTTTGTTCTTTGAATCCATGGTGTTCAACTATACAGATGAAAATGCAAACCTGGGTGAGTGCACCAAAAGCTTCCATGGTGATGTCTCTGTTTAAATGCTCTTCTTTTTATATCTGTTATTAAAACACTGTGGGATCAGAAACGTGTTTTGTTGTTGTTGTTGTTGTTTTGCTATTGTTTGTTTCTCATACATTTGCTCAGTAAATGTTTATGAGTATTTGACCTAACATTGTTTTTGGTCAGTGCTTTACAAACTTTTTCTGTAAATAGTGGTAATAAGTATTTTTGACCATCTGATCTCCGTTGCAGCTGTTCAACTCTGCACTGTAGCATGAAAGCAGCCACCCACAATGTGTAAATGGATACCTGGGTTTGGCTGTGGTGCACAGTATCTGGGCCATGGCCCATACTTTGTCCCCTCTGGTCTTAGGTACTAAGAATATATGAGTGAATAAAATAAATAAAGAATATTTGTGGGGCGCCTGGGTGGCTCAGTGGATTAAATCCTCTGCCTTCAGCTCAGGTCATGATTCCAGGGTCCTGGGATTGAGCCCCGCATCGGGCTCTCTGCTCAGCAGGGATCCTGCCCCCCCTGGCCCCCCGCCTGCCTCTCTGCCTACTTGTGATCTCTTTCTGTCAAATAAATAAATAAAATCTTTAAAAAAACAAAAGAATATTTGTCTTCATGGAGCTTTCATATAGTAAGAGGAGGTAAATAAAAATGTAAATAAAATAGTTATCCCCTACTTTTCAAAAGTTCACATTAAGCTTTTGCTTATATGAAAGACCTATGTTAATGCTTGTTTTGGTTAATGGAAAAAAAATCTGAAGAGGAATTTTGCTTTTACAAACAAAGGTGAAAAGTGACAGTAGCATTCAGTGTTTATTTTGCAGCAAGCAGTTACAGAGGGCACATCCCTAGCAGTAAAGGTAGCACTGCCAAGCTCCTTTCCTTGTAACTACACTCAGCATCTCAGCCTTAACCTCTCATAGCTTTGAACTGTGTCTGTGAGCATCTGTGTGTTATCTCAATTTATTTTGTGCATCTATTACTAAGATGTGTCCTTGGGTATCAGTAAAGCCTAAGAGAGGTTACTTTTTGAGTCTGGGAATGATCAGAAATTTTTTCACATAAATTAATGGTAATTGTTTCTTTGCTTTACACCATTTCAGCTTGTAGAAATTTTCATATGAATGCTGTATTTTGGATAGTGTGAGAAATCTCTATACGATATGACAGTTGTGATGGGAGATGAATTCTAGAGCAGGAAATTTTAAGCACTTCCTTGATATGTGGGCAAATACCTGAAGGATGGGAGGAAACCAAAGAGATTTCTAGGGGAAAAAGCAGGCTGGGCAGAGGGAAGAGCAAAGGGAAAAATTCTAAAAGCCGCTGCTATAAAGAAATTTTACTGAAATTGGTTTTTCTTGGCATTGTTAAGGTGAGAGGATGATAATGCACATCAAGGCCATCAGTCATAACCTCTTGTCTATGCATGCCAGATAGGTGAGGAACAATACTTGGAACAGGTCTTACTAAGGACTTGATTTATGTCTATTAAATTTATGTTGTATGGTTTAAATGTTAATGCTTTTCACATTGTGAAAAATTCAACTGGGTAAGATTTAAAGATCTTACTGGCTTTATTCAACAATTCACAACTTGGGCATCATCCATTATAGCAAATTTAGGAGCTGAAGAGCTGTACAAAGTTTTATAGACAGAAAGGACCAGATACAAGGAAGTTTCACTAGGCAGAAATTGGATTGATATTACGGTGTTACTTTCCCTGAAGGGAAATCTCAGGAATTATTAGGCAGATTACCTAACTAATACTGATCAGGTAATTCCTGATTTGTTGGTTTAAGAGCACCTTTCTGGGAGAGGTGACCGTAATTAGATTCTCAGGTTGATAACATGGGGTTTAATGTATGCGACTCCATTTTGAGCCAGTTGCTTGTTTTTAACAAACTTAGATCCCTTATATGTGGTTTTTAGGATAGTCATGTCAGTTGCCTATTCTCAGGTATAGTTTCAGGTACTCAAGTACCTTTTCTCCCAAAGTATATTTGTCCACTTTTTCACATTCTATTTATGTACACATTTGAATATACATAAATACTTATAATATTCAGACACATTTCTAAATATGGAACTTGAAGTTGTCTTTTTCATTAAATGGGACACTTCTTTATACTGAAGATTTTTTATTCCACCAATAACTGTTTCTTAAGTACTCCTGAGTTGGAGATTAGCACTTTGAGAGATAGGAGAGCTACATACAAATTGTGTTATATATAGCCTTATTCTCAAATTGCTTACAGTCTTGGGGAGTGGCAAGCTTTATGATTTACGTAAGTGGCAACTGAAGAAGCAGTGTGGCGTGGAATAATCAAGCCCAGAAGTCAGGGGCCTTCAGTTATAGATTCTGAGAATGACTTGTTTCTGTTATTAAATACCAGTGTGACCTTAAACAAATTAAATTCCATAGGTTTCATTTCCTTCATTTTTCAGGTGAGGTCATTGTACTAAATAATAAGTCACTTCTAATTTGAAAATGCCACAAATTAAACTTGTACTTCACAGTCTTTTTCATGGCATACACAGAAAATTAAAATATCTGTCCAGCACAGCAAGGTAAAGTGATGGCATGTTCATAGCCAGGGTAGTTGATCCAGTCCCACTAGGCTCTGCTTGGCCACCAGAAGGTCTGAGGTAATTAGTATCTACCACATAATTATAACCCATCCTTGTGGTTAAAAGCTTCAATAGAGAGGACAATATAAAATCTTATGTTACTGAGTTAAGGGCCATAGAAGTTCAGAGATGGGGGGAGCTAAGTACAGGTTTGTGTTACTGATAGGGACTTTATAGAGCATGTGCTCCTTGGAGGTTGTCTTAGGAATATGAGGCACATTAAGAAGAGATCTTCTCCATCTTAAGACAACATAGTACATGTAAATTTCAAGTTTCAAAATAGCTGAGATGTGCTTGTTTGTTTGCTTATGAGAAAGAGAGAGAGATGGCGCATAGGAGGTGAGGGGGGAGGGAGAGAGAATCCCAAGCAGTCTCCATGCCCAGAGCAGAGCTCAACATGGGGCTTGATCTCACGACCCTGAGATCATAACCTGGGTAGAAACCAAGAGTCAGATGCTTAACTGTCTGAGCCGCCCAGGTGCCCTGAGATGTACTTTAGAGTTTTCTTCTTCTTGGAGAAAACAAAACAAAACAAAACCCTCAGTTGTGAGTCTCTGGAGGACTAGGACCATGTATTAGTTATCTTTATTTCCTACTTAGCACCCTAAGCCCAGCTAACCATTATGAGGTCTAGTAAAGCATTTAGAGGAAGTAATAAGAGAAGATTGGAAGAGTGTATAACTATGTATAGCTGATTTAAAAAAAATTCTCTTTAAGGGAGAGGGGTTTGATTTAGTATTATAACTGTGAAACTAATTTGGATGATGTGATTGGAAATAAGGAGCCCTCAGTATGGATTTTTGAAAGGTGGTTTGCATATTGAGAATATATGTATGTATTAAATTTTTTATTGTTTTATTTTTAAAAATTTATTTATTTGACAGAGAGAGTACAAGCAGGTGAAGTGATAGGCAGAGGGAGACATCTGTGAAATGTATTTTTTTTATACAGTTTTTTTTTTATTTAAGCTTTTTTTATTTAAACATATAATGTAACCCCACCACCCTCTCCCAACCCCTCTCCCTCCCACCCCCCTCAGTTTGTTTTATGACATTAAGAGTCTCTTTTGGTTTGTCTCCCTCCCGATCCCATCTTGTTTCATTTTTTCTTTTCCTACCACCTTAACCCCCACCCCCGTTGCATCTCCACTTCCTCATATCAGGGAGATCATGTGATAGTTGTCTTTCTCCAGTTGACTTATTTCGCTAAGCATAATACGCTCTAGTTCCATCCATGTCGTTGCAAATGGTAAGATTTCATTTCTTTTGATGGCTGCATAGTATTCCATTGTATATATATACCACATCTTCTTTATCCATTCATCTGTTGATGGACACCTAGGTTCTTTCCATGACTTGGCTATTGTGGACATTGCTGCTATAAACATTCGGGTACACGTG
>ML107369.1:55307-66130 GCA_003697995.1 Taxidea taxus jeffersonii | reverse complement strand
TTTTTTTTTTTTTTTTAAGATTTTGTATTTATTTATTTGTCAGAGAGCGAGCAAGCACAGGCAGAGGCAGAGGCAGAGGGAGAAGCAGGCTCCCTGCCGAGAAAGGAGCCCGATATGGGACTCGATCCCAGGACGCTGGGATCATGACCTGAGCCGAAGGCAGCTGCTTAACCAACTGAGCCACCCAGGCGTCCCATGCATATAATATTCTTTACCTTTCATATATATTACATACAGAATACTCCTTTTTTTCCCACTGTAAAGCTTTAAATAGGCTTAATTGTACTGTGACAATCCAAGAGGAAAAACATGTCTCCATTCTATTTGCTCTCTTTGCCCTTCTCCTCTTCCTTCCCAACCCGTCCTCCCTCCTTCTCCATTTCTGTCCATCCATCTCTCTCTGTTTCTCCCCCTCCAAGAAAAACCTCACAGAACTCATTTTTAAAACAAATCACTTCAAAATAAAGGATCTTGTTAAAATGTAAATTCTGATTCAGTAGGGTCTAGGATTCTTCATTTTTTTAAAAAGATTTTATTTATTTATTTGACAGACAGAGATCACAAGTAGGCAGAGGCAGGCAGAGAGAGAGAGGGGGAAGCAGGCTCCCTGTTGAGCAGAGGGCCTGATGTGAGGCTCAATCCCAGGACCCTGGGATCAGACCTGAGCCAAAGGCAGAGGCTTTAACCCACTGAGCCACTCAGGTGCCCCATATTCT
This sequence comes from Taxidea taxus jeffersonii, assembly GCA_003697995.1. Classification (NCBI taxonomy): domain Eukaryota; kingdom Metazoa; phylum Chordata; class Mammalia; order Carnivora; family Mustelidae; genus Taxidea; species Taxidea taxus. Next base: position 65,414 of record ML107369.1, on the reverse strand, counting down.
TCATTTCTAAAACATTCCCTGGTGATGCCTATATTCCTAGCCTGTCAACCACATTCTCAGTAAGAAGACTAAGAACTCATTTTGAGAAATGCTAATCAAGGCAAAAGATAATGGCCAGTTAAGCAGGGAATGTTGGCCATAAGACTGAGAATGGTTTTTCAGAGCCATGAGTTTGAGGGATGAGGAGCATCTGCAGGTATATAACAAGGTTGACAAGAAGAAAGTGAAGGGCTAAAGTAACTCCATTTTGAGGCAGTAGCCATTTTGTTGTTTACATTAAACTGTGAGTGTCCAGTCGGCTTATCAAGGCCAAACCGGTCTGGCCGCTCCCTGCAACTTTAACTGCCCTGGCCACCCTGGTAATCAGTAGAGCAACAGCAACAACAACTTTCCCGCCCTAGTATAAACTACTTTCAAAAATATCCCCCAGACAAAGTAGCCAATCCCCCGTTGTTAACCGCCAGTTCTGTTTCTGTACATCCTGCTTGCTAAAGCACGTGCTCCCTGTGACCAATCAGGTCATGCCAAATACCCTTTTTCAAATGTTAACCCATCGCCCCACCTCTGGAAAGTCCCTACCTTGTTTGTACATGCCTATAAAAACCTTGCATTTACCCACCTCGGGGCCTCTTAGCGTCACTGCTTGCGAGTGCGCGGAGGACCAGGTTCGAACCTGCAATAAACGACCCTTGCCGCTTGGCTTTGACACACGTCTCTGGTGGCCTCTTTGGGGAATTCTCGCGACTCTGAGCATTACAAAAGATGGTATTACTAGCAGAAAGAGAGGTGTCAGTGTTATCAGTGGATTTAACCAGGAAAATGAATCCCATTTTGGTATGACTGAGGTACCAGCATGACAATAGGTGAAGATACCAAACCAATGGTTAGAAATAAAGTTAGTAGGGGCGCGTGGGTGGCTCAGTGGGTTAAGCCTCTGCCTTCGGCTCAGGTCATGCATGATCTCAGGGTCCTGGGATTGAGCGCCGCATTGGGCTCTCTGCTCGGCAGGGAGCCAGCTTCCCCCTCTCTCTCTGCCTGCTTATGATCTCTGTCAAATAAATAAATAAAATTTAGAAAAAAAGAAATAAAGTTAGTAGTGGGTAAGAGAAATGAAATGGAGGAACAGAGCTCAGTGAACATAATATATTTTGGAAATGGGTAATAAGTGTCTCATAGAAGAGATTAGAGAGGACCTATCCAAAATAGAAGGATAACCAGATATTAAGTGCCAGAAAAGTGAGAGAAAAAGTCCTTTAAGAAGCAACTTACAAAGAGTTCAGGATCAGACACCAAAGTGTAGGTAAAAAGTAAGAAGAGTAAATAAACATAGTGGGCACAGAGTAATTTTTTAAAAATAAAAAGCAACAAGAAAGGGGCTGAGAGGGTAAGAAGGCTGAAGAAAAAAATTCTTTTTTTTTTTTTTTTTTGCTCTATCTGCAACAGGCAAGCCTGCAAGTATGGGTAAATGTCAGTGAGGTCTTCAGATAGGAGAGAGACTATACCAATAAAAATAAGGAAAATTGCACAACAGTTTTCAATGTACCATAGTCCTTGTGAAAATTGGCTAAATTGGATCAAAATCACAAGCGTAAGTATTGCATTTGAAAAAAGAGGAACGCTATTTCAAGAGAAGAATGGAAAGGAGGATGAGGGTAAAGACAGTCTGTGGAAGCTTCTCAACGTACAACCAACCTGCTCTTGTTGTTTTGTTTTCTTTTCCTCATCATGTGAATGTTAAACTTTGATTCTAATTTTCTTCCTCTATTCTAATTTTCATCCACAATTTTTTTCTCATGTGAGTTGGACAAAGTTCATTTCACAACTAAAGGACTTTTATTAATATATTAAGTAGTGGAGGTGACAATTTGACTTATGATTTGGCAGTTTCTTGGGAGCAACACCAGAGAGACATTATAGACAATAGAGAGAAATTTACCTTACTCATTCTTTCAAGGAAGACATTTTCAAGTCTCCAGACACAGCTAAATGTGCTTCTTGCATGTCCTTCTAGCATTGTGGGTGCATACATCACCTAACATTAAATTAATTTTATATGTCTATCTCCCCACACAATTTTAAGCTCTTCAAAGCTAGACTAGGTCTTAATTTTATTTCCATCCTGTGCACTTAATTCTGTGCCAATCACCAAGTAGTTGCTCAATAAAGATATATTTTTATATATGAAAGAGATAGTAATAGATCAGACCTTTTCTCCTGTATGTTGTAGAGAATGAGCCTCAAAATTAAAACCATCATTTGCACTTATTTTTATAAGATATAAATATTTAGTGGTTTGTGAAATGTCCAAAGATCCCATACACTTTTTATTTTTAACCTTGGTAGTAAGATATTTTTCCTCTCTTCAAATTCTTCTGCATGCAACACTCAGATTCTGGCAAAAGGTAACAGAACAGAGACCCTTGAAAGAATGACAAAGCTGAAATATTCAGAATTTTCAAGAAAATTTTAGCACAATCAATATTCCCGATATCTCAAAAATCTTTGGCTGGTAATATGACTATTAATAAAAAGGTTATGTATATGATTAATTATTTTCTAACATTAGGGGCAGTGTTCATTAGTGAACAAGAGGAGCAAGAAGAATGATGTGCCTCCTGTGTTAGTTTGCAAAAATACATGATCTCGGGACGCCTGGGTGGCTCAGTTGGTTAAGCAGCTGCCTTCGGCTCAGGTCATGATCCCAGCGTCCTGGGATCGAGTCCCATATCGGGCTCCTTGCTCTGCGGGGAGCCTGCTTCTCCCTCTGTCTCTGCCTGCCATTCTGTCTGCCTGTGCTCGCTCTCTCTCTCTCTATAACAAATAAATAAATAAATCTTTAAAAAAAAAAAATACATGATCTGACATTCAGTTTTGTCTTTCAGGTAGATTTAGAAGACTACTTGGTAAAACAGAATTTTACTTATATGTAAATTCACCCTGGAGACAGTTAAATATCCCCTTATGAATTTTTGTTTAAGTGTTATAAAAACAACTTTTTATCTGATTCACTGTTTTTCTTTTTTCTTTTTTTAAGATTTAATTAATTTATTTGTTAGACAGAGAGAGCAAGCACAAACGGGGAGTGGCAGGCAGAGGGAGAGAGAGAAGCAGGCTCCCCGCTGAGGAGGAACACTTTTGGGACTTGATCCCAGGGCCCTGGGATCATAGAATCATGATCAGAGACAAAGGCAGTTGCTTAACTGACTGAGCCACCCAGGGGTCCCTGATTCATTGTTTTTCATCCCAAATCACCTTGACTTGACTTTTTCCCTTAGATTATTGAGTGTCATGGAAATAACATGATTACAGTCCTGTGATTAGATTTAAAATTCTTCTACATTTTTCACATTTTTATTATTCCAGATAATATGTCTATCCATACCTCTCACAGTATACCTACTATCACTACTGAATGCCTGAACTCTCTTAATAACACAACTGAGTTATATCAATATCTTAGGAACACAAAACAGAGGAAACACAAAATGGAAAAGTCAGCAGGCAGTGAAGAGTGACCTAAATTTAGTATATTACATTTAGTGAACTAAATTTAGTATATCACATAAATATTTTGGGCAGAATTTGACATAAATATTTTTTAAAATTTTATTTATTTGAGAGAAAGAGAGAGAAACTCCAGCATGAGTGGGGGGGGGCAGCAGAGGGACAAGCAGACTCCTCTCCAAGCCAGGAACCTGACTGGGGCTCAATGTGGGGCTCCATCCTGAAACAGGGATCATGATGTGAGCTGAAGATAGACACTTAACCAACTAAGTCACTCAGCATCCCTGATATAAATAATTTTACAGTATAAGTATGTTGCCTGGACTGATTTTTACATTTTAAAATTATTTAAACTAACTTCATCTCTTTTGTATTAATTGTGAAGTGTTGTGTATGTCAAAACTATACCTTTGAGATTTGTCCTCCTAAATCACATAAATTTATTTTATGCTATAGACTGTTTCCGTTGGAAATATGTTTAAAACATCCTTAGGCTTGGGGCAACTGGGTGGCTCAGTTGTTTAAGCATCTGACTCTTTTTTTTTTTTTTTTTTTTAAGCATCTGACTCTTGATTTGGGTTCAGGTCATGATCTCAGGGTTGTGACATCAGGGTCCACGTTGGGCTCTGTCCTAGGTGTGAAGCCTGCTTAAGGTTCTCTCTTCCTCCCTCTCCCTCTGTTCCTCCCACTGCTATCTCTCTCTCCAAAAAAAAAACAAAAAAAACACATTTTTAGGCTTCTCACTGTCAAAATAATTACGATATCTGAAATGAAAAGTAAATATATTGCTGTATTAGTAATAGAAATAAAATTTCTGTTATGCTTTTAAATGTAGCTTAATTTTTTAAGTATATCCAAATCCTGATTGAATATAAAGTTCATATGAAGGGAGGCTCTCCAATGGAAATATGCTCCTTTAAAAGGAAGGAGACAACAATGCATATTTATCTTTTTTTTTTTTAAGATTTTTTATTTATTTATTAGAGAGAGAGAGCAAGCACAGGCAGACAGAGTGGCAGGCAGAGACAGAGGGAGAAGCAGGCTCCCTGCCAAGCAAGGAGCCCGATGTGGGACTCGATCCCAGGACGCTGGGATCATGATCTGAGCCGAAGGCAGCCGCTTAACCAACTGAGCCACCCAGGCGTCCCCATATTTATCTTTATAAGATTCCAGCTAAATTGCATAACTAGCAATTATAAACAAATCAGCTCTAGCCACTGCATGACCGTGATCATATATACATACATATGTATATAAACTTTGAACTCCAACTTCATTATTCTTTTTTCTTTTATAAAATTACTATGTGTGTGTTTACATGTATATATTTTATATATAAAACCTAATTTGTTATCTCATTTGTAAAATGACAATACTGTTGTAAAGCAACATTGTTGCTTTATAACATTGGTGCAAAGACGGAATGAAATATTGTATATAAAATGCTTGGGCAGTACTTGGCACATACTAAGCAATAAATAAGATATATATTCATTACCTTTCCTTTTCTCTATTATTTTTGTGGCCTTTATCTCTGCCCAGCTCTAAAATACATGAACATGCACAAACAAACACACAATACCCAAACATCTCATATGTTTGTACACACATATATGCAAAGAATGACTTAGAATGCTATGGACATACGGCATGTTGTCTTGAACTTCACAGAAGACACAAAATTTCAAATTGCGTAAAAAGTACACATATATTGCCTATTTCCTGAAGGTTCTAAAAGGCCTTCTAAATATAATTTAAAGATATTTAAGAGATATAATGGAATATAGAGCATGTAAGAAAAACACCTGAAGTAGACTTTATTAGATATTTGAGATAGGCTGATTATATTAGGTGAGCACATAATTAGGCTTGAGTTCTTTTTCTTAAGGTTTTTTTTTTGCCTTTTTTTTTTTTTTTTTTTTTTATTTGACAGATGGAGATCACAAGTAGGCAGAGAGGCAGGCAGAGAGAGAGGAAGGGAAGCAGGCTCCCTGCCGAGCAGAGAGCCCGATGCGGGACTCGATCCCAGGATCCTGGGATCATGACCTGAGCTGAAAGCAGAGGCTTTAACCCACTGAGCCACCCAGGCGCCCTTGAGTTCTTTTTCATAACAAAAAGGAATAAGTAAAATTTTTATTCCATTGGGGTTTTGTGTGTGTGTGTGTGTGTGTGTTATAAAATAAAATGTAAAAACAAGTAAAGACAAAGGTAAATATTTTTCTCTGGAACTACATAAATATTTTTCTGCAAGGCATATTTGTCCAGGACCACATTTTGTCAAGAACATAAAATCACTATTCAAGTGCTCGCTTCAGCAGCACATATTCTAAAATCACTATTCAAAATCTAATATTACCTATGTTATTTTTCTATAACAAGTAAGGACATTAATAAATCCTATTTTAGTTTAAATATATATCTTTGGACAGTAAGATGAGATTCTATGTGTTTTGTTTTCTGGTAGCCTGATATTAATTGATTTTTAATAATTCCTTAAGACTCTTTTTAAGTAACATATATCTAAATTATGACTTTGATAGGAGAGAATATAAATTTATTATTTAATACTCAAAACTCTACAGATCATACCTCGTGTTATGGTAGGGACCATGATTTAAATACTAGATGTGAGGAAGACATATATTTTTTTTAAGATTTTATTTATTTATTTGATAGACAGAGATCACAAGTAGGCAGAGAGGCAGAGAGAGAGAGGAGGAAGCAGGCTGTCCGCAGAGCGGAGAGCCCGATGCGGGGCTCCATCCCAGGACCCTGAGATCATGACCCGAGCCGATGGCAGCGGCTTTAACCCACCGAGCCACCCAGGCGCCCCGGAAGACATATTTTTTTAATGAAAATTCATGAGATGAATTACTCATTCTTGCTCAAAGCAAAGGTAAAGTCACTTCAGTAGGCATTAACAAAGGGAAAGATTACAAATGAATCTGATATATAAAAAATTGCGTCTTTTCAAGCTTTTGCAAAAAATAATGAATTATTTAAACAGTAGTGCTCTATATAGTGAAAAAGAATCTTAGTCTGAGATTGTATGGGAAAGGTCTTAGTAAGAGACTGTCTTTTTCATAAAAGAAATCATGTGATTTGGGACATAACTATATCATAAGGAGATCCAGCTACTCAAAATTAGCTGAAGGAAATGAGACATAGGTGACATTCAAAAATGTTAATTTAAATATTAACTTGGGGTCAACAGATTTATGGATTACTTCAATGATTTTTATTGGAGAATGTTTACTTTAGAAAGTTTATGCATAATTTGTAAATATACAGTATTATCCATGAAGATGATTTATAATTTACACAAAATTCTTGGAGTGCTCCTCAAACAATTAATAATAATGATTCAAATACTGGTGAATAATATCAAATGCAAGCTTATGTTTTTTTACTACTTATTCTGAAAAACCCTCTGTAAGACTAATAAGAAGGGTTAATTTCTAATCATTTACAATAAAAATCACAGAGAAATTTAAAAATTACACTAGATTCCATATTTGGCTATAACGGCAAGATACTGATAGATTATACTAAACAGTTAAGATATACTTTACAAAAGGGATGCTTGGAAGAAGTAGAGATATAAAAAGATATAATTTCATAGTTCATTAAATTAATATTTCTAACTCAACTTTACAATTTTAGAATCCAATTAGTAATAGTTTCTTTGGAGCTATGCTCATTTATGCTAATTTAATTTACAGATTTGTCTTTGCAATTGAATGAAAACGTAACAGTTCAAATACATTGAGGAATATAAAGTGACAGATATTATTGTTTGCCCATGCAATAGTTATTTTGTTCAATCTCTTCTTCTTTATTAACAGAATCACAGATTTATTTTAAACAATTTTAGATAAGGCAAAGCCATTTGTGTAAGCACTGTGGGCCCTTTGCCCTTTTCCCCAACTCAGATTCTGTATTAAGGCTCTCCAGAATGTGGTATTTCTGTCCTTCTTTGTTAGTGACTAATTTCTCCTGGGACTTGCATAAAAGTCTTTTATCTTGATTCAAAAAAAGAAGAGATGAGCAAATGAGGTACACTTTACCTCTTAGAGGTTGGTCAAAGGCATGATATATAAAGTAGCAAAGGTGATCCTTGGGCCATCAGAAAGAATGGGAAGTTGTGTGGTAATTCATGCTGCTCTGAAATACTGAGATTTTGAATCCATCCTAGAGCTGCCTAACTCCAGGCTTCTGGTTTGAGGAAAAAAAAATAGTAAATAAATATCTCTATTTTTAAGATACTTTGAGAAGTTTCTATTCCTTGCAACTAAAAGCATACCAAGTAAGTGCAGTTATATCCCCTTTTCAGGATGTTACATGGAAACATTCATAAAACCAAACTCTAAGTTTTAGCCAAAATAATGTTTTGCAGATGAGCAATATTTCAATAATAACCTATCAACCATAGATGTAGAAGCATTTACTATAAGCATGTGAGTTCTAAAAATTCAGGTATAATATTAAAAAAGAATTGCATTGCTGATGATGAATTTAAAAAATACTTTAGAGGGCTAGAACATCAAGAGACTCTAAAAAATTTCTTTGTAATAACTGGAAATATACACTTGAATGTGTAATGTTATAAAAACCATTGAGAACACAAAATATTTTTATTATACTTTTTAAATTGTACTTTTTATCTCATGCCTACAAAAGATCCCAACACAAAAATAATATAAATAAATAATTGGTAAATAAATAATAAAATTTTCCTCAAGAAATCTTAGTGTAATAAAAAAGGCACAGAATGTTGAGCTACAAACTTAACAGGAATAGCATTATTTCCTTTCCTGGGCATTTGTACTTTCATATAATATTTATATTATTAATAAAAACTTAAATCTTATTTTAAACTTCTTCAATGTTTTATGAAGCGAGGACAGTTTCCTGATCCTTAGTTTAATACTGGGATATATCCTACCTAATAGGGCTTGGACAATTATAGCCTCAGTCTATGATTTTGCCCCTGGCTATCTCTTTGATTTGCATCTTCTCTACCAGAGTTTGTTCCAGCTGTAACTCACTTCCTTTTGTTACTTGTACTCTCCAAACACGCTTCTGCCTCAGGGCCATTTTCTCTACCTGGAATTCTCTTCCCCCAGATACTTGCATTTTATTTCCTTGTTTACTTCCTTATTTTATTTAGGTCTCAACTTAAATGTCACCTTTTTAAGCTCTTCCTTCAGCACTTTATCTAAAATACATTCTCCATCTCACTTGTAATCCTTTTACCAAGGATTATTTTATTCTCATACCATTTACTTGTTTCAAAACCTAACCTAGCATTATATATGATTTTTTTTCATTGTTCATTTTCTGTCTTTTCAAAAAAACAGATGTAAATATAATGAAATAAGTGAAAAGCCATGGAATGGAAGCCCTAGAAATGTTAAGGATGTTGTCTATTTGACTCATACTTAGAATAATTAAAGGCACATACCATGATGGATAACTAAATACTGACTGAATGGTCAACTGGCTTACTGATAAATGTGTAAGCTTTATTTTGTTTTTATATTTAATATAGAAAAGTATTTTTAAAATACCACGATGGGGCGCCTGGGTGGCTCAGTGGGTTAAAAAAGCCTCTGCCTTCGGCTCAGGTCATGATCTCAGGGTCCTGGGATTGAGCCCCGCATCGGGCTTTCTGCTTGGCAGGGAGCCTGCTTCCTCCTCTCTCTCTGCCTGCCTGCTTGTGATTTCTCTCTCTCTGTCAAATAAATAAATAAATAAATAATCTTTAAAAAAATAATAATAAAATAAAATACCACGATTGCGTTCCTCAATGGAGATAAGATGTTCTTAAAAGGAAAAAAAAACCTTTAGATATTATTAAAGTTAAGGAAGCCTCGGTTTTTGTTTTTTATGTTTTGTTTTGTTTTTAATTTTTTTTTTTTAATTTGAGCATAGTTGACACACTATGTTGCATTAGTTTCAGGTGTACAACATAGTGATTTCACAGGTTTATGTATTATACTATGCTCATCACAAGTGCAACTGTCATCTATCACCATACAATGCTATTATAGTATCACTGACTATATTCCCTCTACTGTACCTTTTATTCCCATGACTTACTCATTCTGTACCTGGAAGCCTGTATCTCCTACTCCCCTTCACCCATTTTACCCATCCTCCACCCCCTTTCCCTCTGGCAACCATCAGTTTGTTTTCTCTATTTAGAAGTCTGATGCTGTTTTTTGTTTATTTATTTGTTTTGTTTTTCAGATTCCCTATATAAGTGAAATCATATGGTATTTATTTTTTCTCTGTCTGACTTTTTGCACTTGGCAAAATAATACCCTCTAGGTCCATCCATGTTGTTGCAAATGGTAAGAGCTCATGCTTTTTATGGTTGTATAATATTCGTGTGTGTGTATATGTGTGTGTCCTCTTCTTTATCAATTAACCTACCTAGACACTTAGGCTGCTTCCTTATCTTGCCTATTATAAGTATGTTGCAAAATGTACAGGGATGCAGCTATCTTTTCTGAATTAGTGTTTTTATGTTCTTTGGGTATTGGAATTCCTGCATTATACAGTAATTCTATTTTTAAGGCTTTCTTTTTTTTTTTTTTT